>BQNB010049122.1:0-42200 GCA_026074375.1 Tanacetum coccineum | reverse complement strand
AATGGGAGCTAAAGCTAAAGCTAAAGCTAAAACATTGTAGTATGAAAAATATAAATATAAAAACTCAAAATGAGATTATAAAAAGTAGATCTATCAATAATTCATCCAAAAGTATGGGTTCACTGCAAGATGGTTAGGTGTACACTGTGCAATGTTGTGTGTGTAGAAAGCATGAGGTGGTAACGATGAGGGATACACAGTATATGTCAAATAGTATCATCCTACTAGTATATAAAAAGGACTAGGGAGTGCAATAAAATATAGATACTTGAATGTACAACCAACTTTCTAATTGATTATATAAATTCAATCTTATTTTACAAAAAATATTCCACATTTAGCACTTTCCACATAGGTTTTTTAGAAGTCCTTTTATATATGTCCTTCACATTATATTTTTAAAGAGTAGTGTTAGGAATGTTATTTATAAGTTTGAATTTCTTGCAAAAGTATTGATTAAATGATGGAAGTATTCTTCTCTTGCACTTGAGGAATTGAGCTTGGATCACTTGGAAACAAAGCTAAATGATTAAATGATCAAAGGATTTTAGAGAGGATATGTGGGTTGTTTTAAGCAGAAAGAATGAGTGCAAAAGGTGAGAAAAATGTTAGGGAATAGTCCAGTATTTATAGGACAAAAAGGAGGAGCGGGGTCTATGGCCGGCCCCCTTAAATAGGGTGTCGGCCCCCTTAAAATTAAGGGGGCCGCCCATGTAATTAAGGGGGCTGCCCCTTATTCAGACGCTCCCTTTTTGTCCTATTCAGGGGAGGTGTTTACTGGACCATTTCTAGCCGTTTTAGGTCCGAAAATTTGAAATTCAAAATGTTTATTTTGAATAAAACATTTCTTTTAAATGTAAAAAATGTTTTGTGATGTTTATAAAAAGTTTACAACATTTTATAAAAGTTTCCTTTGATCATAAAATGCATCAAGCATTTGTTTATTCATACCTTGGAGTGATATAAGTTTGAAATGAATATTTACTACTAATTACTTATTTACGTTTAATTTTACGTTGAACGTTTTTATATTTTATGATTATCAAAACGTAAAGATGTGTAAAAATATTATTAATGTTTTTAGGCATTATATTTTATCAACAGATATCAAGGCTCCCTCTTGATGTATGCTCCCCCTCGTTTGGGGCACCAAGTGATCGATCTTACGAAAATTGTTTGCTACAAAAATAAGTTAGTGGTACAAGAGCAAGGCAAATATCTTTTAATCATAACATTGAATTCAAGTCACCTAAAAGAGAGTTTCATTCAACAATTAAGAAACTTATACAATAGCGAATGCAAATAATACATTCATACAACATAAGATAAAACTAGAACTAATATAAGATAATTAATGCATAAGTTACACTACATACTTCATGAGATAAAGAGAGACAATACTACATAAGTCCTAAATGATTCATGATTCATAGAGAATGACTTTTTGAGCAAAAAGGTTTAGGGTGACACATTTATGAAATTTTTTAAAGCCATTTCAAGGTGGATGTGGAAAGTGTGAGGTGATTGCGGTAGTGAGAAGATACTCAAGATGATCAAACATGATGTTCAACTCATCTATTAAGGTTAAGAAAAGAGTTCGATTATGAAAGCAACATATGCAAGTTGACCCATGGTAGTCATGGTAGTTTTAGTAAAGAGGGTGGCCCATGATAGGTGGTTGAGGTTGTGGTGGAGATGGTGGTGATGAAGTGTCATGAATGTGATCAAGAGGAGTGTTTGGTGACAAAGAGAGTGTGATATCCAAAGAAGGATGACTTTGAAGTGGTTGAGGGTTTAAAGGTCTAAAAGGAAAATTCGAGATGTTATTAAGCAAAGGGTTCAAAAGTTGAGGAGAAGTTGGTTCATTTGATGATGGTGGTGAAATTTGAAGTTTTGATTGAAAAGAAGAAGATGTATTCTCTTGGCTTGATGATATTTGATTGGTGGATGGAGTTTTGGATGGTGCATCTGGAGGAGTTGGAGATGAAGAAGTTGTTGTAGGAGAAGGTGTGGTGGTGACATATTCATCACTAGAGATGTTAACAAATAGTTGTCTAGGAGGGATTATGGTTAGTTTGATTTTCTTAGAAGGGTTAGAAGAAGAGGCTTTAGTGGAATTCATGGTAGAATGGTTTGAGGAAGATGAAGATGGTAAGAAGAATGGGAAGGAAGGCTTATTTAATTTGAAAGCATAGGATCAAAGTAGAAAAGCATGAGGATTAAGGAAATAAATTCCAAAAGTTGTTTAGCAAAATGCAGGAAGTTTAGATAGGTCTAAGAGAGAATAGTCAACTGCACAGAAAATCAGGTAGTCACAGTAAAATTTCCGTGACTTCTAATGGCGGTCCCATATATACATGGCAGTCCCAGATATATTAGGGGCCGCCCCATATTTATGGGGCCGTTCTCTGAAGAAGGGAAAATTTTCCAGTTTTTCTAATTTTTTGCAGATTCTGTACATAAAGAAATTTCATATTTTTCCCTTTTGCAATCAAATCTATTTCATCATGAATCATATAATGCTTTAACAATTAAATTCATAAAACTAGTCATTCCAAATTCAGTCAAAGAAACACATGTATGCATATTAGCTAATAGCTAAGCATGCATATCATCATATAGGTATTTATAATGTATCAAGTTCCATGCAAACAAGAGTTTAGGATGATAAAATTGATAGATCATCCAAGGCAAGTTATGTTGCCCGTACTACATATTAAGTTACCACTAAATAATATAAGTTTAAGTACTTAAGCATCATGAAGTAATAAGTAATATAATTAATAATGTCACAAAGCACATTTCCATATTGTTCACTTCTTGATATTTCTCCATAAGTTTTTTAGGCCTTTCCTGATTGACCTTAATCCACCACGGTGCTTGTCTCTTATCTGAACTTGACGATTGATGATTTCGGTTTGATGGGTGTAAAAGGGTTTCAAGTAAGGGTCAATGTTAGGTGGATTTTGAAAAACATAAGGAACTTCATTTGTTAACGAATTGACATAACAAATAGGGGAAGGAGTGCTTGCACGCGAGGTCCCTTCACCATTTCCATCATCATCATCATCATTAAGATGAGAGGAGGATGGTTGGTCAAAGGCGGAAGAAGAAAAATTGGAGTGACGACCTCTTCTCGTGCCACGATCCTTTCTAGTCTTTCGCTCTTGTTGAGCGGCAAAAGGATTCATGACACGATCGTACAAGACATAAGACTCATTGTACAATTTATGATTTTCATTCATGATGAGTTTAAACAAACGGGTCAATAACATACCATAGGGTAAAATTAACCGCTTTTGTTTAGTGACCCACTTCATTCATTTTGCCATATAATAGGCAAGGTTGCACTTTTCAGAGTGTACAACACAGTAAAGCATGTAACAAAGACACGCGGGAACATGATCCTGATTACCCCCCAGACAGAAAACGTTTTCCTAGATAATTTCTTCCAAAGGCTTCATGGTTGGCACAATCTCACGAGTGAGAATTTGATATTCAAGAACATCAATTTCTTCCTCATGACGGATGCGATGGACTTGACCTTCTCGATCAATTAGAATAGACGAAATGATGTCATCAGGAGAAGGAGAGTTGGTTTGATATGGACCATCCGTAGGGACACCATATGCCAACTCGTAAAGTGACCACTTGTCAGTAAAGACACAGGCACTCTCGCAAGGTATGTCAAAAATTTGAGCAAATTCTTCAAGAGAGTAAGAAAAGAATTGATTTTGAATCACAAATTCGATGAACATTTGACCTTCGTCGGAATAGTTTAATTGATATTGACTATAAAACTCCAGTATGAAACGAGGACAAATTTGGTCATTAATTTCAAGGAGACACTCAAATTCAACAAAGTGAAACAAGGACCGAACATAGTTTAGATCCACAAAGTTGTCAAAAACCACCTGACCCTCATAAATGCAACGACTTTTAAGGTTTCTTAGTTTTTCTTTTATAGGTGTACGGTATTCATGTGATATTATTGGTATATAAGCTCTTGTATTTTTGTGATCTTCGGATGACTTACGAGGCATGATTTCCTAGGAAAAGAATAAAATCACATTTTTTTACCGTTTACTTGTAATTTGTTATGCGCATTATTTCTAGTATGTGCCTAAATATGAAAAATGTGGAGTAACGATTAACCCGACCTAAACTTTAAAATCCTAAGAGTTAATTCAAACGCTCATTAGTTTGATTTTGCTCATCTAAACATGTCAAAAAATACATATGACTTATGTATCTCGAGCTTTGTTCATGAGATCGTTATGCATGTGTTTGAAAATGTTTTTAAGTTGTATTAACAATGCATAACAACAATTTTATTATGTTCTTAACGTGAGTGATTTGAAAATAAAATTGGGGTTTTTTGGTTCGAAATCAATTTTTGACAAACTCACAAATGTATGTAAATTCTATGTCTACGGGAAGCATATTAGTTATACATTGTATCCTAGTAGTCTTAATTGTACAAAATTAAAAGAAAAATGAAAATACCCGATTTTAATTTTTGTGTTCATCATAAACCCTAGACTCAAATTGAAAGAAAATAGATGAAATGACTTATAATTGATGATGTTATGAATGATTGTAGGTGTTGATTTTATCTTCAATTAGTGTTTTAATGGGTGATTTTGAGTTTTTAGGTAGTTTTAGTCGTGTTCGTCGCTTGCAGAGAAGAAGGGGTGTGTTTGGTTTTGTTTTTGGAAATTTTTTTGACTAAGTCTAAAATATGGTGCCTGCTGTTGGCGGTCCCATATTTATTAGGCGGTTCGAAATATATTGGGGGGCCGCCGGGGATATAGTGGCCGCCCTCAGCGAGGCGTCTTGGACTTAGTTTTGATGAAAATTTTGCAAAGAGGAGTGACATTTTAATTTGCATTTCGCGAATTAAAAATGCTTAAGGTACTTCGGATGAAGTATTTAAGTTGTCACAACACGGAATAGAACACGAACTAGAATTGAAACAGAAGAAGGAGAAGCGGACTAATGTGATTTATGAAATGTGTTCCATCATTCCTAAACTAAGACGTAGATAGTTAAACGATTCACGTTTAAGGGGTTTCGTAAAGATGTCGGCGATGTTGTCGACGGACGGCACTTTTTCGATTGAGATATGTCCTTTCTGGACATTATCACGGAGAAAGTGGTGACGAAATTCGATGTGTTTGGTTCGAGAATGTTGTATCGGGTTTTTGCTAAGGTCAATCGCGCCTTTATTGTCGCACATGATCGGGACGTCGTCGAGTCGAACATCGTAGTCGATAAGAGATTGTTTCATCCATAGTGCTTGTTGACATGCCTTTCCGGCGCTTACGTATTCGGCTTTGGTAGTGGATATAGCAAGAGCGGTTTGTTTCTTCAAGAACCAAGATGTCAAACAACATCTCACAAATGTACAAATACTGCTTGTGGTCTTTCGATCCACATAACCTCTCGCATGATCAGAGTCGACATATACAACACTTTATATGTCGGTCCCTTTAGGATACCATAATCCTAAGTGCGTAGTGCCTTTAATGTATCGGAAGATACTCTTAACCGCTTCAAGGTGAGAGGTTTTGGGAGCCTCTTGGAAGCGGGCACAAAGGCAGACACTAAACATGATATCAGGCCTACTTGTTGTTAGGTATAATAAACTACCTATCATGCCTCGATACTTGGTACTATCTACCGACTCACACTCTTCGTCTTTCGCGAGTTTGGTATCAGAGGACATGGGGGTTTTCATTGGTTTAGATTCTTCTAACCCAAATTTCTTAAGCATTTCCTTAATATATTTAGATTGATTAAAGAAAATACCATCTTCCATTTGTTTTATTTGTAGTCCAAGGAAGAAGTTAAGTTCTTCCATCATGCTCATCTCAAACTCGTCATGTATGATTTTGGCAAATTCATCACACATGTCTTGACAAGTTGAGCCAAATATAATGTCGTCGACATATATTTAAACGATGATGAGGTTTGAACCTTTCTTCTTAGTAAAAAGAGTGTTATCTACCATTCCCATTTTATATTCATGTTTAATAAGAAAATCTTTTAATCTATCATACCAAGCTTTGGGTGCTTGTTTAAGACCGTATAAAGCTTTCTTTAGTTTATAAACATGATTCAGTTTTTCAAAGTCAATGAGTCCTAGAGGCTGTGCCACGTATACCTCCTCATTGATAAAACCGTTCCGTAATGCACTTTTTACATCCATTTGGAATAGCTTAAAATCTAAAGCACAAGCATAAGCTAATAGTATCCTAATTGACTCAAGTCTAGCAATTGGGGCATAAGTTTCATCATAATCGATGCTCTCGTATTGATTATAGCCTTGAGAAACTAACCTAGTCTTATTTCGAGAAACAATATCGTTCTCGTCTAACTTATTTCTAAACACCCACTTAGTTTCTATGATTGGCATATTCCTAGGTTATGGAACTAACTCCTAACATCGTTAGCAATGAATTGATTTAATTCTTCTTGCATAGCGACTATCCAACTATCATCTGTTAAGGCTTTATTCACATTCTTAGGTTCTATAGTTGATATAAAACAAAAGAAGTTACTTTGGTTTTGGGTTTGCGATCTAAGGGTTCTTTTGTTAAGGTTTCCTATGACATTTTCCAATGGATGGTTCCTAGATTCCTTAATATTGACTATTTCGTTAATCTCTAAAGTTTCATCCTCAATGTCATTTTCTAGGTTTTTCTTTTCAGTAACCTTAATTGCTTCTTCTTCTTCATCTAAGTCATCATCCACCAAGGGTGATGTCTTAGAGGCCGGAGGAGTTTCATCGAATGTCACGTTGAGTGATTCTTTGACTTTCCTAGTATGTTTGTTAAGGATGATGTAGGCTTTACTGTTTTACGAGTAACCTAAAAAGATACCTTCGTATGACTTTGGGTCAAACTTTGTAAGGTAGTCTTTAGTGTTTAAAATGAAGCACTTGCTTCCAAACACTCTAAAATAATCAAGAGTAGGTTTCCTACCTCTCAAGAGTTCATAAGGTGTTTTTCCTAGGATGGCTCTAATTAGGATTTGGTTGATAATGTATGTTGAAGTATCTACGGCGTTACACCAAAACTTTTGTGGTAACGATTACTCATTCAACATAGTCCTACTCATTTCTTGAAGTGTCCTATTTTTCCTTCGACCACGCTATTTAATTGAGGAGTGCATGGAGCCGAGAAGTTATGTGTAATACCATTGGCATTACAAAATTCTCCAAATTGCACATCATTATCAAATTCCCTACCGTAGTCGGTTCTTATTGACACTATAGTACATCCTAATTGGTTTTGTTTTTTCTTATTAAATATTTCGAATTGATCAAAGGCTTCGGTTTTGTCCTTAAGGAATCTAGTCCAAGTATACCTACAGTAGTCATCTACTATGACTAAGGTGTAGCGGTTTCCTCCGTAACTCCATACGGCGGATGGACCGAAGAGATCCATATGAAGAAGTTCTAAGCATCTAGTCGTTGAGACTATATTCTTAGCCTTATGACTAGCATGAGCTTGCTTTCCAATTTTGCAAGCATCACAGAAGTGTTGATCAAACTTAAGCTTGGGTAAGTTTCTAACTAATTCTTTAGATGCTAACGATTGAATGAGACGCATATTTGCGTGACCTGATCTCCTATGCCACAACGTGGAATATTCATCAATCGTTACTAGACAAATTTAATCTTTGGGCTTATTTCCTAATTTCATCACATATAAGCCTTTCTTCCTAATACATCTACCTTTGACCTTACCATCCTTAGTGATTTCACTATCATGTTCAGAGAAAGTTACTCTACACTTATTATCACATATTTGTCCTATACTTAACAAGTTAAATCTTAAATTATCTACATGTTCTACATTATCTATTTTGATAGAGTCATTTGAGATCGTACCTTTGCTAATGATGTTACCACGAAGATTTCTACCAAAAATAACATTACCTCCATTGTATGCCTTGTAGTTTGAGAAGAGCTTTCGGTTACCCGTCATGTGTTTGGAGCATCCGCTATCCTTTATCCACTCATCGGATTCCAAGTCGACTCCAAGGCATATCTCACTTGATGCTTGAGCTACTAGACACGTTTCGTTATTGACTTTCTTGTCATCTTCTTCACCGCTATCACTCCAAGAACCTCCGACAAATGCTCTTTAGTTCTTGTATTTCGGTGGTTTTGGACATTCTCCAATAAGATGATTCGGGTCGCCGCATCTAAAGCATTTTCTATCACTTTTATCGTTCTTGTCATCACGGCTTCTTTGAAATGTCTTTTTGTTATTCCGAGGTTGTCTCTACGAATCTAACCAGCATCTCTTGAATGAAAATCTTGACCGTCTCATACCGCCCGCCATGGACGTATCTTCTTTACGTCTTCCTTCTCTGGAAGTCGAACACGTCTTTCATCACTAGGATTCTTTCTTAGCCAATTATACAGCAAGAGATTTTTCCTTTCAAAAAACATTTGCTTTTACACTATTTACGTGGTATCTTACCTTGATGATCATATTTTTCATGAACTTTGGAGGTATACCAATGAGTTCAAGCAAGGGATAGTGACATTAAGTCATTCGACTTCTTCAATCGCCTGGTGACCTTTACTCTACACATTTAGGATGTAGAGCCCTAGAGAAACATTCCTAACATAATTCTTGCTAGAACGTAACCTTCAACAAGAGCTTTCGACTAGTAATAATAGTAAAAATCTTGCAAAAATAGCACTACCTACAATAAAATTCCTCCCCCCCCAAACACCAAAAAACCCCAACCGCATTACGCTACTATATCTATATATCTCATAGGCACGGAAAGGATCACCATGTATAGACCATACGCTTGGGCGAGTTTTATATTATTAGAAATATGAGTGCTGTGTAGGCAGTGGGGGTAATAGTTGGGCGCGTGCGAGTAAAAACTCAGAGAGGCGAAATACCTTTTTATCTGTGTTTTATTTGGGGGATATAGGGAGGTAAAATGATTGTGAG
The DNA here is from genome assembly GCA_026074375.1 of Tanacetum coccineum. Lineage (NCBI taxonomy): Eukaryota > Viridiplantae > Streptophyta > Magnoliopsida > Asterales > Asteraceae > Tanacetum > Tanacetum coccineum. The sequence goes on along the minus strand of BQNB010049122.1, from coordinate 33,216 downwards.
CGTTCATGCCGTTTTTGTAAGATGAACTGTTTTGACGTATAAATATGAGCGCGCAGAGGCGCGAGTGGAACGATAGAATTATTTGATTTTAATGTGATTGTTGTCTGTGTAAGGTGTCGTAGGATATGTTAGACACAGGTCGTAATGCTGTGATAGGAAAGAAGTTTGTTAAAAATAGGGTGGTTGAATTGGGGAGATTGTTGTTAAGTAGGTAGTGTGAGGGGTTGGTGTGCGGGAGTGAGTGTGTTAGAGTGAGTCGCGTGGGGAGGGGTTGAGTGGAGGGTGGGTGGGTGGAGGTGTTGTAGCGTAGTTGGGGTTGTGGGGGGGGGTGGGTGTGTGGGGGGGGATGTTGGGGGGGTTTGTAGGTGGTTGGGTAACAATTGTTAGAGTCTCTCACGTATATGCTTGTGATTACATAAGTACTATACAACCACAAAGGCTAGAAGATCTATCTAGTTTCAGATCCTAACAGTTCGTTTTACGTTTTAAGAATTAGCTTTCAAAATATTTAGATTCGAGTTGTATGTTTAACCAATTCACAATATGAACACACAATATAACAATCTAAACTAAAGCTAAATAACAATGACAATAATATGAAGAGATAAGGAAAGGAACAATCAAATCAAGACGCCAAAATTTTATAGTGGTTCGGTTACAAAGCACCTCTTCGCCCTACTCTACTCCCCGAGTATCCTACTCGAGATTTCACTATGTCAACAAGCTCCCTTTAGGCGGAGAAAACTGTTTACACGTCGCTTACGTTATTTTCCGACACTAAGCTAAATGTCGAGTCCTAATCTTAGCTAGAACCAATCTACCACTTCACAATCAATACACAATCACTAGATCTACACTATTGGATTTACACACAATCCGAATCGCACAAATACACAAGATAATTACAATAGAGATTTGGTACTTAGAAGAAAAGAAAAGAGATCACTAAATAACAATTCGTTTCTTGGCGAATACGAATGTTCTTCTCTTGCACTTGAATGAGAAAGAAGAGATGAGAAGAAGAGATTAGATCACTTGAAACAAGATCTAAGAGTGTTAGTGATCAAGAGATTTAGAGAGAGAAAGAAGATTTTAGAGAGAGAAAGTTATCTGAAAATTTCGTGCTAAGAGGTCTGATTTTCTGCAAGGAATGGAGCAGTATTTATAGGCAGGAAAATCCAACGGTCACTGGGGGCGGTCCCGGCAGTCCTAGATATATAAGGGGGCCGCCAGGCCTATAAGGGGGCCGCCCAGTAAACCACGCTCTGTTTTTTTGTCTTTTTATAGGGAATGTTGTATCTGGTATGGAATCTTCCTTTTTGGGGGGAAATTTAAATTTTAAATTTTAAGTTTTTAATAAAACTTTCTTTTAATTAGAAAATATTTTGTGTAATTATTTTTGTGAAATACTTTTGTAAAAATGTAATGGATAAGAGAAAAATATTTTCTTGATCACTAATCATGCTTAATGATTTGTTTGTTCATACCTTAAGTGATTACTAATCTTAGAAATGGAATTTTACGATTAATAATTTGTAAACGTTTAATTTTATCATAAACGTTTTTACATTTTGTTATTATCAAAACATTGAGAGGTCGAAAAATATGAATAACGTTTTTAGACATTATTTGTATTAACATTGTCTTCATCGCCTTCGGCCATATGTATCTGATGATAACCTTTGTATTCATCCAAGAAACATTTCAATCGAAACCTTGAGAGAGATTCTACTTTCTGGTAAGGGATAGCAATCTTTTGTGCAGGCTTTGTTTATATCTGTGAAGTCCACACACATTTTCCATCTTTCGTCCCTCTTCTTTATCATGACTGGATTTGCCACCCACGTCTGGTACTTGACTTCTTATAGGATATCTACTTTCAGAAGCTCTTCTACTTCTCTACAGGTTGCTTCATTTCACTCTAGAGCCAAACCTCTCTTCTTTTGCTTGACTGGTTCGATATGCTTGTACTCATTCAGTCTGTGTTCTGTATTGAAGGGCTTCCCTTCTATCATAATGGTTCTTGAGATCCCTGTTATGTCAGCGTAAGTCCACGCGAAGACATCAGCGTTAGATCGTAGGAGGTCTTGTAACTTTCTCTTGAAGCTGGTTGGTAGTTGTTTTTCGATAACAACTGTTTGCTCTAGGTGCTTGTCACTGACGACGATCCTTTCTTTCGCATCCACACAACTGAGGATGCCTTTCGTAAATTATGGAAGGGTTTCTTTAAGCTTCTTTTGTCTTTCTTCTATTTTGTTAGGCTAGTATGTTGAGAATATGGTGCCGATTCCGTTGTGAGTATGGAATTATATAGCTTTGTAGATCGTAGACACTACAATACCTATATTTTGCATAGCAATTCTTCCAAGTAACAGGTTGTGTGGAGAATTGGATATGACAATGACAAAGGACTTCTGTCCTTGTAAATAGGCCTTATCCTATTGTGATTTCTAGAGAGACCTCTCCGATAGGCCAAGAGTGTTCTCCCGAGAAACCGACAAGTGGAACCTTAGAGTCCACTCTAAGCAATTTGATAGAAGGCTTTAATTTCAGGAAACAATGTTCATAGATGACTTCACATGAGCTGCACTATCCATGCATACCCGGTTGACTTCCCTTCTAGATATTTAGGCCTTTATGATAACCGGATCGAAAGAGTTGTTAGGACCTGTAACAGGGGGGAACGTGATTTCCCCTATACCGTCAACGAGCTCTTCCACCGACTTCCTTTTTGAGACATAGCTTTCCCTATTTATCATGAGGATAGGGCCTTCGACTAGTGTTATACCCTTATCTCCTTTCTTCCATTCGCCTAATTGAGTATCTAAAGCCTTCGTCTTTCTTTTCTTTATCCCTTTCACAAGATAGGCGAGTTTCCATGACTTTATAACTTCTTTAATATGGTGTTTTAGCTCCCGACATTGGTTAATGTCATGCCTATGGTCTTCGTGGAAATGACAATACTTGGACATGTAGCGTGATCTTCTGCTTCTAACCATAAGAGGAGGTTACTCGAAGGTTTTTTCTACCTTCTTTGTTCCTAGAATTTCTCTTGTGCTCTTGGATAAATTAGATAGGAGTCCGTGGTTAGACCCACGGTATGGAGAGAACCTGCCTCCATTTTTCTTCATCCCTTTGTTGTTGTCCCAAGAAGAACCTTTACTGAATCTGTCGAAGCCCTCTCGGTGATCATTTGGGGCTCCGTTGGTGGCAACCTCTTTCGCTTCGATCCAAGTGTAATTCTTCTCTATCATGCCTTTGTAAGTGGTAGGAAGGTCTGTGGAGAGGAACTCCACAAGGCTCCTTTTCTTCAATCCATGAACGAAACCAAAAATGTTTTGTTCTTCGTGCAAACCCAAGATCTGCAATGTATCATCTGTGTACTGGGTAACAAAGGCTCTGGTACTTCCCCCTTCCCTCTGCTTGATGTTATGCACCGCGAGATGTGTCTTTGTGAACTTTTTATGTTGTCTAAAATGCGACCGAAACTTCACCTTCAAATCTTCATAGTTGACAATACCTGGTTTCTAGCCATTCCACCATATCCGGGAGGAATCTTTGAGGGTATAGGTGAACATATGGCAGGCTACAAGCATTGTCCATTTCTGCATACGAATGGCACCTTCAAAGAGGTGCAAATAGTTGTCGGGGTCCCCTTTTCCATTATAGGAACCCACGTGAGAAGGCATCTTTAATCCATCTGGTAGAGGATAGTCCTCAATCCAGCTAACAAATGGGGTCACACACCCAGTAAAGTATGCGAACAGGCCCGTAGGACCGTAGCTTGGGTATACGGGGGCATTTGGTAAAGGATTAGTGTGTTGCGTATAAAAGGGATTACTATTAAGGAAAGCATTTGAAGGATATGTGGACCCATTGGGAGTGGCACCGTAGTTGCTTATAGGAGCCTGTAAAACGTGTCCCCCATATGTGTGATAGGTGGGGGACCCTCTGAAGGAGGGAGTACCACCTTGAGTATAGGAAAAATAGCTTGGAGGTTGACCGTAGGTCAAGCCAGCATTTGGTTAGGGATACGAGTTAACATGAGTAGGTATCTGGACACTAGATGGTTGTATATTATTAGGAATGAAAGGTGGAGCATTGTATGAGAGTTGCGTACTGTTAGGAGGGAGATTCACCCCTGATATTCGAAGGCTGATGGCCTCCGTACGCGAAGGTCAAAGTTGACTACAGAGGTTGACTGGTATGTGCTTAATTACACATACCTTTCACCTTTAAAAACAAGCTAAAATAACCAAAAACGGACTTAAAATGCCAAATATATGCTTGTTTTGCTAATTGTATTGTGCAGGAACGGATAACTAAGAAAAGGACGAAAAACAAAGCCAAAACGACAAAACCGGACTCGGAATGGAAAAGACTGTGAAAGACAAAGCCAAAATCAAAGCCGGAAAGTCAATCAAGTCAAAAAAGTCAACAGAAAAGTCAACTGGTCAAAGTCAAAGTCAACCCAAGTCAACCCCGAGGTCAAAGTCAAAGAAATATAAGTTCAGGGACTGAAATTGTCAATCCCTAAACTTATTTATAAAGAAGAAAAGAGAAAAAAGAAGACAAGGGCCGATTTTGCAATTCACTCAAAGAAACAAATGGGGGGGCAGTCCTGCCAACACCCCATACTTGTACACATAAGGACTAGTTTTGCAAACTGTTTATAACCCCTTGGGGACTTGTTTTGCCAAGTCCCCAAAAGGGCGAAAAACCTCGGTTGTGGTGTTTCTTCTCTCACCGTGTCATGTGCTGAAAAAGTAGGTTGAGTGGTTTGGTGGTTATTGACTTGGTTTTAACGGGACTAATTGTAGCGGTTCCCACGGATGGTGCCACTGATTGTGCAGATATGTGCACGACCAGGCTTTGATGGGGATCAAAGAGTTTAAGGATGAATGTTGGCTGCCAAGCCATAGATAACTTGTGACAAAACAAATGCAAACACTACGTTAAGTGAAGCGCAAGGGGGTTGTCCTTTGCGAATCACCACCGACGAGAAGAAAGTAAGTGCTTTTTGGGAGTACTAAAGAATAAAAAGTTTTTATTTAAGTGTTTAAAGCGTTAACAAAACCTGAGGTACATCACAACTAATTATAGGTGATGAAAATAGTTGGAACATAGTACTTTCACATAAGCCGTAGATACGTAGTGGTGTCCCACGTATAAGGGGATTATAGGGTTAGTGTACCACGATCTCTACCTTGGCGGGAAAGCCTTGGTATAGAGGGAGAACGTGGGTTTTGACTTGACCAAGTCTGACATCTGCCCTAGTTTCGTCGAAGATCACACCGCGAAGGGTATGGGGCTTCGCGTGACGGATTCCCATATTGGTAACCATCGCGAAGATGGTTTTACGCTACTAGAAACTATTCGAAAGTTTCTAGAAATAATTGGGAGTAGATCGCTTTCGAGCTCGAAAGAAAAGCCTTCGAGCCTGAGGGGAGGGTACGTCATCAGCCTCTATTGCTTTTTCTTCCCTGTATTATAAGAGCGGAGGGAGTGGTCGGCTGGTAGCTTGGTGCACCACTCCGTGGCTCGCGCCAAGGCTTCTTGCGCCATGGCTAACAGCCCATAGCGCACCACTCCGTGGCTCGCGCCATGGCTAACAGCCCACGCGAAACCTAATTTTTTTATTTAAAAAAAAAACTATCCATTGATAGCCGTTGGGGTGGAGCGGATTTTCAAAAAAATACCCCCAAACCCTAATTTTACCCCTTTAAAAATTCTATAAATACCCCCTTTTTATTTCATACTTCACACACACTTTCAATACATTTTATAACACACATTTCTCTATTTCTCTATTTTTTCACTCAAAAAAATGAATCCCAATCCCAACCAACCAAATTGGATTTCCGGTATGCTTAATGACCCAACTAACCAAATTTCGGGGTCGTCTTTGAATCCGGGATCCTCCACTCAACCATCATTCAACCAAATGCCTTACTATCCCAATTACCAACCCCAATTTGCTACCCAAGAAGAATTGTTGATGTTATACCAACAAGTTAAATGCAACATATGCACCACAACCACACAACACCAACCAATTTCACCATTTCCCAACCACATTCCGAGCAACAATCGCACCACCTTGAAGTCGAAGATACCGAAGATAAAGAGGAGCCGCTTCCGACCCCGACGTCGAAGCCTAGCCGCGGCGGCCGTTTTAAGTCGAAGTAAAAAAAACAAAGAAAAAGAACCGCAAGTTGAGAAACAAAAAAGAATTCGTAATGCGTGGACTCAAGATGAGGGGAGTGCTTTTGGCGAATGTTTCATTCAGTTTCTGGAGATCCAAAACTGGGTGTGATTCCCCCAAAGCGAGATACTTTTGGTACAAAATCCCAAATGTGTACAATAAGGAATGCAAAGAAAACAGCTTCTACGGAACGTACCAAGGAACGATGTACGGTAAGTGGACTCCAATGAATGCCGCGGTTCTCAAGTTTAATCAATTGGTGCAAGAAACCGTCGGTTCATAGTGGGGAGAAAATGATGATTGGATGTCGAGGGTGTACATGTTGTATGATACAACCGTGGGTGAGTTAAAGCAACCGAGTGCTTGTGCTTTTTTGGAAAGAGCAAACACAAGTGGACAAACCCCGATTCTACTTTGCAAAGAAAAGTCTGACTATGGCATTCGACGAGACCAGAGCATTTTGAGATGATAGTTGCCTCGACCACCCTGTTTGGCAACAACTGCTTAAAAGTCAACTTACGGTCTACTCTGCCGCTGAGCTCTGGATTCAAACCCGGCCGCGTATCAAGAAATCAAGGCGGAACAAGACGAGTTAGACTGCAAAAAGCCAAATGACAGTGCTCGAAGAGAGAGTGAAACCGAAGGAGGTTGATCCAATCTCAAAGATTTCGCATGACTATGCGTGCAGCTACAAATCGACCACACGCGGGATGGATCCTGACGACCCGCTATCATCAACTCCCAAAAGGCAAAAATCCGAGCGGCATCTCCACCACCTCCAAACTAGTCGGCGCCGCCAAATTTATGATTTTTAATTTTATGCATTTTAATTTTATGTATTTTTTTTAATGTAATGTTTTTAATTTCAATGAATTTTATTTTTAGTTATATAAATAAGTGTATTTTAAATAAATATGAAAAAAAATTAAAAAATAATAATAATAAAATGCTATGGCACCAGAATTCTGGTGTCAAACCAATGTCACTGAATTGTGATGTCATAGCATTTCTGATGTCAAACTCCCTTTTGCTGACGTGACACCACTTTTTGAGTTTCGCACCAAAAGTTTGGCACCACCACTCCCATTACTCTAAGCTTTTTAGAGCCATTACCTTTTAGTTTTATAAAATAACTCATGATATATTGTAATCTTTTTCTCCATCGTGTTTCTAGTAATACGAGTATTGGAGAAAATAGAGTACAAGGGCTATTAATTGTCGCCTAGATGTTAAATCAACTTCTTCGATTTGTGCAATCGTTAAAAAATGTTCAATGGTGGCCAAATTTTCAGAAAATAGCAAATCCCGCGGAAGATATCAAAACGGGTTTAATCACTTTTAGTCGTTGTTTATGTTTATTACAAACTGTTTTTAAGGCAAATCTTGCCGGAAATATCTAAAACGCGTCGAGATTACTCAAAATTCGCAAAAGAAAAATGCTAATCCGACTAATCTCTTCCTAGACTAATTACAAGCTACAAAGAAGTACATCGGCCGACTACCGAATCATGATTTTTTTTTTCAACCTTGTTAGTTACACCTTAAAACCCTATACGGTAATCGAAACACTAAATGTATGTTTCGATCTTTTGTAAACTCGTAGGATCTTTTATAATGATCGTAAGTATCCCATCGTTCCACATTATGTCGCTTAGAAAAGGTGACCTTTGATGGTAAAAGAGTGAAATTAATGAAAGTTTTATGGGGGTATGTTTTGACGTTAGGTTTATCTACAAGCTTCGAGATGTCAAACATAAAACTTAAAGAGACATCAGTCATCACAGGCTCACAACATAGGAAGAGGTGCACATGATTTTTGAGTGGGGGTTCGTTATTTGTACCCCCTAAAAAGCCATTGGTATTCCCCTTTCGTACCTCTTTTTTTTTTTCGGTTTTTTATTTTTTTTTATTTTTAATTTTGTTTATGTTATAAAACTGTGAAACGCAGAATCTGGAATGAAAATAATAAAGTTTAACAAGTCAAAAGTGTTAAACTGTTAAAAAATACGAAACAAAAACTGATAAAAAATTGTGTTGCACTGTAAACAGGAAGACAAAAGGCATCAAAAGTACAGAACATTTGTACTTTCGGTAGGCCATGGGGTACCAATAGTAGCACCCGTTTGTGTGTACCATGTCTTGAGTCAAAATCCGTATAGAAATCACTGACTGTATTTATAAAGGTTTATGTTATTTTTACCCCCTAAAAAGCCATCCGTACCCTCATGTTTTTTCCGGTTTTTTTTATTTTTTTTTATTTTTATAATTTTGTATATGTTATAAAACTGTGACACGGAAAATACGGAATGAAAATTACAAAATTTAACAAGTCAAAAGCATTAAACTGTCAAAAAATACGGAACATAACCTGAAATAAAACTGCGTTATACTACAAAAAGGTACAAAATACAAAAGGAATCTTTTGTACCTTTTTGTACTTTCTGACGGGCCAAGGGATACCAATAGTAGCACCCATTTATAAATGTCACGCTCTCAGGCCTACCGCACGTGGTCTAAACCCACTCATTTTTTTTTTTTTTTTGAACGAACTAAACCCACTCATCCAACAAGCAAAACATAAACAATAATGCAATTTTGTTCCTTAATCAAGCGAGCATTGTTGGACCCTCCCATATGAGATGTTAGTGTTACGTCTTTTTTTATGATTTTTTAAACGATATGATCGGAATAGATTCAAGTGTTTGCAGACTTTTATATGAATCATCAGAAAATTGCAAATGTCATGAAAAACGTTCAGAGCATGGGCAGACACATTAGGGGTGGGTCGGGCACCTAAGCAAGAAATATTGTAGTGTAAACTTTTACTAAATATTATTGTTATTTTTGTAATTTACCTTCTTAACAAAAAGATTTGTAGTGTAATATTTAAAAAATATCATAGTTTGAATCCTCGATTATAAATTTCTGGCTTCACCCAAGCACGCTTTAAATGGACAGAGAAATCATGACTGGCTCGATGTTGTGACAATATTTTTTTGGGTAAAGGGATTCCCCGGTAAAATAATGTTGTGACAATATTGCAAATGCGATTTTCCGTATCAACTCAACTATTTAGGTTATTTATTTATTTATTTATTTTAAAATCTATCTTTTTAAAAGTTGATGCAACTTCATGAATTCAATTTCAAGCCTCGATATATTACTTGACCTCCTTTCTATGTAGTTAGACACCCATGTTATTTATTTATTTTTAACGGCAACTTTATTAAAAAAACTAGCAAGGAGCTAGAAAGACATTACAAAGAAATAAGATAGGGGTTTTTTAACCAATACTCCCAAGAAAAAACCATATTACATCTACTAGAACACCATAAAAAGGACCAAGAAACAATGTCATCAAAAATCGTCGAACGATTAGGAGGCGAAGCGTCAAAGACCAACTGATTTCGAAGCCTCCAAATCCGCCACCAAGCAACATAAAAAACACCTTCTAAAATAGACTTGAGACGGGAAGAAAGCCGAAAGGATAAGAACCAAGCATCCCAATCCGAGAAAGAACAAATCTCCTGCCAATCCAAATCCCACCAACGACAAATTTTACGAAGAACAACCCGAGCCACGTCACATCGAAAGAAAACATGCTGAACATCCTCCATAGCAGCATTACAAAGAGGACACAGATGGGAATCCAACAAAACACCTCTACGGCTAAGATTGACTCTAGTAGGTAACCTATCACGACGAGCACGCCAAGAAAAAACATTAACTTTAATAGGAATGAATTTAACCATCTCGTTTCAACATCCTACGAAGGGAGAAACCAGTCATCAATATAAGTTTCTGATATTTCACCTTGAACTCTCCACCACCCGACAAATCCCAATCCACCTATCTTGGAAATACGAGAGGAACAACCGAGTCAGAATTGAAGAAAGTCATCGCCCCTGCTTCCGCTCAGCTCCAACACGCACGACCCTACTGAAAAGAAGCTGAGACCAAGAAGCCCCCATTTTTATAGCCACCACAATCGTCCTAATCTAAAACGAGAGCAAACAAACGAGGGAAACTGTAAAACACAAAATGAGGGGCATCAGCTATCCATAATATCATACCCTAAAACTAAGTGACAAGACCTCCCCCTTTTTTTTTTTTTTAGGTTTTTTTTTTATGTCCCAAATCCGCTTCTTACAATGAGAAGAAAAATCAAAACCAGAATAACAATCCAATATAATCCAACCGACGACCCACACCTAGCCCCACCACTCGGGTTGCGACGTACACCTTACGAACAACACTAAGATGCCCAAAAACGCATGAATAACTAACACCAAAAGAGCCCATCGCCAGAAAAGAGCTCCACACCCACAACAACAAACTACAAGAACACACGCGAATAAACTCGATACACCAAGACCAACCCGATCATTTGTACGCTAAGACGATTACCCAAGCTACCCACTGAAATACATATCAAACCAAGAAACACACCGAATGAAGAACATACTACTGAATTATTCCATAGTCTTCAACACGCCTTTATGAACCTACAAGAATTGCCCACTAATAAATTGGATAGGCCCCAAGAACAATTAAAGAAGGTTCAATCCTGCAGCCTAATGTCAAGGGTTTTTAACCTTCCATTTAGATAACCGGGCTTGGAGTTTGTTCACCAAGCCAACCCAAGCCGACTTCCGAGACATACACTCCCCAACCGTACCACCAAGATAACGAAAAAGGAGTGTTCAAAACAGCACCCCTATCCTATTCGCCGCCTGCAAAACAACATCAAAGAAACCCCGACACCAAACTTGGCTCTTTAGCAATGTTGAACTTAATACCCGACTCAGAATGGAAGCAATTAAGAACTTTAACAATATTATGTAAGTTCTGTTCGGACCACTCTCCAATGAACATGGCATCGTCAGCATAAAAAAGATGAGAAATATTAACCGAGCCATGCAATTGAAAACCTTTAAACAGCCCATCGTCAACAACACGGGAGAAAGAGATATGTAACGACTCCATAATAAGAATGAAAAAGATAAGGGGCCAACGGATCACCTTGTTCATCAAACCCGTCAACAAAAAGGGAACTCGGACGTTGGGCTACCATTAACCAATATGGAAGCCATGGAGGAAGTAAAAGTACCACGGATCCACCTACACCAATTCGGCCCAAACCCAAACGCTTGAAGAATATCCAAGAGATAATCCCACCGAACCGAATCATACGCCTTAGCAAAATCAACCTTAAAAAACATAGCTTGCTTCCTTTTTCGCTTACACCAGTTTAACACCTCATTTAAGATAAAAGGACCGTCCAATATTTGTCTATTATCAACAAAGGCCAATGAGACTCCGGAACTAAATCGGATTATAACAGTAGCCAAACGATAACTAAGACTTTCCGTGATCACCTTATAAACGCATCCAATCAAACTGATAGTCCTAAAATCCATTAACGAACTTAGCATCATTAACTTTAGGAATTAAGGCGATGAAAGACGAGTTTAACACCCCCTAGGAAACGTACAACTAAAAAAAAATAGTCGACCGCATCGCAAAAATCCGCCCGACAGACACCAATACTTTCTAAAAAATTCAAACGAATAACCATCGTGCCAGGAACTTATTCTCCGCCACAAGTACCAAACAGCCCTACGAAATTCGTCCGCTTTGATTACTGCCCAATCCAGCTCATCCACCTGATCCGAAGACAACCGATTATGAAAAGGAGCATTAAGTTTGAATACTGAGCATGACACGGTTGCTGAAATCGAACTTCAAAGTGATTCTTAAATGCCTCCTTCACAATACTCGGATCAAGTAACACAAGTGCCCTCACGAAAACACCACGAATCGACAACTGAGACCTTTTCTTATTAATAATACCATGAAAGAATTTAGAATTCTCATCTCCTTCGATAGCCCATTTGATTTTAGATTTTTAAACCAGATCCTTAACCTCTAAAAGTTTAATATCTTGCAGCCGTCGGTTTAGTTCCATCCGATTGAGAAGGGTGTCATCAGAAACGTTTCCCCTTTCCAAGTCTTTATCAATAGAGATCAAATCATTCTGTAGAGAATTCTTTGCGTTATGAAGATGAAACTTTTTATCTTTAACCTCCATAAACGAATAATAGACTTAAGTATCTGCAATTTTCTATCTTTGAACCTAACCATAGCATTGGAATCAGAATGCGAAAAAGACAACCACGCATGCTCCACCATCGAATCAAAACCCTTCATCCTTAACCAAGATTGATAGAACCAAAACGGAGTCGGACCAAAATCAGACGAAATTTCCCTCAAAAGAATAGGACGCTGATCGGACAAGTGACGGTCAAGACACAAAGCTAAAATAGACGGATAAAGCGAGATAATACCTTCCGTAACAAGAAAGTGATATAATTTACTCATTTTGGAGGCTGAAGGATGCGACCAAGTAAACGAGTACCCTTCCAACTTGAAATCCACAAGACCAGAAGACACAATAAATCGATCAAAACACCGTGCACTAGAAGCATTGAAAGACGAACCAAGTCTTTCATCCATAGTCCGAACGTCATTAAAGTCACCCATTATAATAGCTTCGTCGTTCCATCTCCGTACAAGATTAGATAAAAAATCCCAAAGAGCCCTTTTGCTACCAGCCTGTTGAGGAGCGTAAACCGCCACCAAAAGAATCTTGACATTACGAGGTAACCATGTGCCGCAAATACTATAAAATTAGCAGAACATAGAAGCGTCATCTTCTGAAGAATGAAGCCTCCCAAATACAAGGAATACCACCAGAATTCCCTAATGAGTCACTGGCGAACAAAATCAAAGTTCGAATTATTTCCCATATGGACTATACTCCATATGATAAATCAATCCATCTTTGTCTCTTGCAACGCTAAAAAAATGATCCTTGCTTATACATTTAAACTCCTTAACCACTCCTATTTTCTCAAGTAGCCCAAGACCTTGAATATTTGAGAAAAGAATATTCATTAAGAACATCTTTCATCTCCTTGTGAGCCAATAATTCCGTAACCATACTTTCAACTCCCATCCCAATTATAACCCATAGAATGTCCACCCAAACCAATGTCTCCAAATGTCAATGAAAAGAGCCACCGTTATAAACTTTAATGTGAAAAAGGAAGAGACTGATCACCATTATACAAGAGGAATCATGCCCTCCTGTGAATGGTTCCCATAACCTTAGCATCCACCCTAAGGATATTCACATGTCCTTTCTCCATTAGTAGACCATCTTTACAAATCTCACCAACGATTAGCGTGCGTCACAGAAGTTTTAGGGTTAAAACCAGGAGGATGCGATAAAGAGGGTAACTCGCAACACGAACGCCTTTTAGCGTGAAGTTTATTCAATAAATCATAAAAACAAAACATACCTCTGATTGTTGTTTGTCCGTCTCCTAACCATGACCACAACATAACTTCACCACATTACACTGAAAACTGTCTCGAAACACCACTACACATTACATTCATACATCTGACACGACAACACTATTCTGCGCCCCATCATAATAATTCTAGCGCCATGCTTTTGAATTCGTCAGCCGAGGTATAAACAACTCCTTATGTTTCAATAAACTCGGATTCCAAGTAAAAAGTTCTTCGCCCGAGCACAAACACTTACCTTTAAAAATCACCTTGAATTTCTCCAATATAGATTCTGGGTGTTTTCGTTAAGATGGCACAACCGCTTACTAGCAAAGAGTGAGCCAAAATTTCCTCGATATCCAAAGCCTCGCCCCATTTGTACCAATCTTGGCAACCATTCACGAGAACCAAACTAAGTGGGATACCTTCCAATGTCCACCCCAACAACACTATCATCACTAACAAAATCATATAGGCCATTAAGAACGTACAAAACCAAGAGTTTGAACCCACATGATCCAAAACTTTTGCATAGAACCCGCGTTATCCAATTCTATCAACACCCTAACCCACCAAAATACGACAGCTTCACATGCTCAAAACCTCCCTTAGCTAATAGCATCCGTAGTTTAGGAATGGAGTTTTAATATAATTCACACACCCCCATGCCATGACATGAGAGGTCACGTTCAACAACACAGGAATCATCCAAAACCAACGCCGGTGAGGAAGATACAGGAGCAACAGAGGCAATCAATGGTGGAAAGTCTCTAGCAGCAGAAACAAAATGACCCTAATTATACAATCCAATGGATTATAGAAGCCCCCGATGGTTTTGACATTGGTACTCTCTTTAGTACCTCTTCTTTTTTTTCGGTTTTTTATTTTTTTTAATTTTTAATTTTGTTTATGTTATAAAACTGTGAAACGCAGAATCTGGAATGAAAATAATAAAGTTTAACAAGTCAAAAGTGTTAAACTGTTAAAAAATACGAAACAGAAACTGATAAAAAACTGTGTTGCACTGTAAACAGGAAGACAAAAGGCATCAAAAGTACGGAATATTTGTACTTTCGGTAGGTCAGGGGGGTACCAATAGTAGCACCCGTTTGTGTGTACCATGTCTTGAGTCAAAATCCGTATAGAAATCACTGACTGTATTTATAAAGGCTTATGTTATTTGTACCTCCCTAAAAAGCCATCCGTACCCCCATGTTTTTTCCGGTTTTTTTCACTTTTTTTTTTTTTTTATAATTTTGTATATGTTATAAAACTGTGACACGGAAAATACGGAATGAAAATTATAGAATTTAACAAGTCAAAAGCATGAAACTGTCAAAAAATACGGAACATAACCTGAAATAAAACCGCGTTATACTGCAAAAAGAGGATACAAAAGAAATCTTTTGTACTTTTTTGTACTTTCTGACGGGCCAGTGATATCAATAGTGGAGTAGCACCCATTTATAAATGTCAGGCTCTCAGGCCTACCGCACGTGGTCTAAACCCACTCATTTTTTAATTTTTTTTGAACAACTAAACCCACTCATCCAACAAGCAAAACATAAACAATAATGCAATTTTGTTCCTTAATCAAGCGAGCATTGTTGGACCCTCCCATATGAGATGTTAGTGTTACATCTTTTTTTATGATTTTTTAAACGATATGATCGGAATAGATTCAAGTGTTTGCAGACTTTTATATGAATCATCAGAAAATTGAAAATGTCATGAAAAACGTTCAGAGCATGGGCAGACACATTAGGGGTGGGTCGGGCACCTAAGCAAGAAATATTGTAGTGTAAACTTTTACTAAATATTATTGTTATTTTTGTAATTTACCTTCTTAACAAAAAGATTTGTAGTGTAATATTTAAAAATTATCATAGTTTGAATCCTCGATTATAAATTTCTGGCTTCACCCAAGCACGCTTTAAATGGACAGAGAAATCATGACTAGCTCGATGTTGTGGCAATATTTTTTTGGGTAAAGGGTTACCCCGATAAAATAATGTTGTGACAATATTGCAAATGCGATTTTCCGTATCAACTCAACTATTTAGGTTATTTATTTATTTATTTATTTTAAAATCTATCTTTTTAAAAGTTGATGCAACTTCATGAATTTAATTTCAAGCCAATATATTACTTGACCTCCTTTCTATGTAGTTAGACACCCATGTTATTTATACTTCACTAAAATTGATCGATACACCGCTACTTAGTACTTAACACAATATTACAACAACACAAACAACTTTGATGGTCTACCCGTGAAATTTGATATGATGATTGGCATATACCTCTCGCTTGAAAATATAGGTAAAAGTTAAAAAAATACTATACATACTATCTTAAATAATTCATTTTGCTTAATTAATTCGTAAATGTGTCATTTATATTTTGTGTCACGTCAACTTGTACATTTTCTTCATTTCTTTCGGTTGACACTTTTTTATGTGTAACGTTAATCCTTTAGCCTACGAACGTTTGCAACGTTGCCTCTTTATACTAATGATTGTTTGTAATTAACTCAAAATTGGTTTGTTAACAAAAAATTATTTTCTAATTATTTTTAAATTTTATAATGTTTTTATACACGTTTTTATTCATAATTTATACACCGTTTTATACACGTTTTTATACACATTTTTATACACATTTTTATACACGTTTTTATACATACTTTTATACACGTTTTATAAATAATTTTTTATACATAATTTTATACGCGGGTTTCTACAAGTTTTTATACTGATGTGCTGTCGTGTAGGGTCAATTTATTGAATACCAAGTTTTAAATTTATATTTAGCCGACTTATCCTAAAACAACACTTTAACGGGCAGTGTACCCGATCGAGTGGAGTTTCGTAGTAAGTAGGGTGTCGAACACTAAGAGCGAGGTCGTTAACCTTATAATCTATCAGTATTTTAATTACTCTACTTAAGTTAATTATAATTACTTGTTAAACCTATGATATATACGCTTTCTAATAAGATTGAGGGGTTTTCAGCCTGAGAGACTGGCACATGTTTTATGATGACAATAATCAATTCTAAACACAATAAACATGCAAGAAAACAATCAGAAGATAAAAGAGCGGTACAAGCCAAATGATAGAAAACCATATTAGCCTTAAACGTTGGTTTGTTTATTTAGTGCAATGATTTCTTATCTCGAAGCGGCATATCATTCTTAAGACTTAGGCGGGACATCATCCTAAGACCTATACACGTTAAATCCTGTCACAATTAACGTATCCGCATAAAGCATCCTTTTAGTTTAATTATAATCTATCTAGGGATTAAAGAAATGGTGATCTTGTCAAACCCTAGCCCATTGAGACTTTACCCACTTACTGTTTGATGGTATTTTATATACTGGTAGTTCACTGTCCAAATCTTTATCAATGAATTAAGAACATACTTGTTGAAACATTATGGGTCATCTATCGGTCCAACTAAGCTCATAATTTAAAGACAAAAACAGAACATTATTTCTGATCCTATTGGTCCAGTAATATAAAACACGATATGGAGAGCTATCCCAGTATCTAGTTCACATGTTAGGCGTAACTAGACCCAGTTGAATGATAGGTCGCATATTCAAACACGTAGACAAGTATCATGTGATAAACATAATTAAACTTTCAACGATAAATTAAGAAATCGATTTTAAAACAAACCAAACATTAAATCTTCATTAAGATGGATAATAACTTAGGGTATAAGCCCATAACTATTATAATTATACAAGCGTGATCAAATAACCAAGGTAAACTAAACGTTTTACCGAATGATACCAAAAATTAAATGATTACAAGAGTATAGGAATAACACGGTGTCTTCTATGAAATCGTGATCGATGCTTGACCTTTGGTTGCTCTTCTTTTCTTCAGAAAATCATCTTTTATGTGTATGGTATGTAGAATACGATTTTGCACCCTGAAAACTTATTTTTGAGTCTTCTATTTATAGTGTCTGAAAAAGGCTGGATACGCCGTATTGAGCCACGCCAATACGGCGTATTGGGGTGTTTTTCTTGGAGTGCGCACTAAGTTTATAATCAATCAAATATTCATTCCCAAAATATAATTATCTCTGTATCTTTGAATGTCTATCCAGCTGGATATGACGTATGGTAGAAGAGTGATACGCCGTATTGGGAATTGTTTGTACGTGTTTTCTTGTGAAGAGTTGGCGCTGATACGCCGTATCTCTTTTTGTGGAAATGGCGTATTGGCCAGAAATAGACAATCTTCAAATATCATCATTTTGGCTCCAAAATATGCGCCTTTTAGCATGTCTTCGCAAATCACTCCTTAATTACTGCAAATAACACTTTTAAGCAATTAAGTACGAATTCTTGCAATAATTATATAAAAGTGGGTAACTTATTCGGGATAAATGATAGTATAAATGTAACGTTATTTGATGTCATCAAATATCCCCCCACTTGAATCCTACTTATCCTCAAGTAGACTCTAGATTATATTGAAAATGTATCCCAACCGAAGTCACGGATTTTTCCGTTGAAGCACTTCTTTCGTTTTAATTACCTGTACAAGACCAAGCACCTCACAAAATATGGAAATGAAAAACACTCAGATCACTCAACTAATCTAAGGTGTAACATTTAATTGGTACGCTCATTTGCTTGGTCGTGATTAGCTTCATATCATATGCTTGGCAAGGATACACATCTCCACCACTAGAGCTAAGGAGAAACAAGTCAAAAGGAAACTTGGGTTTTTATTATAAGGCTAACGGTTGATCATTCTAACAATCTTTCACTGATAGTACCACACCAACAAGGCAGCTGAATCATACATACACGGCCGTAACGACAGAATAGACATGTACAATTCGATCACATCCTCATTCGAGTTTAACCAAGGGTTAGGGTGAAGAATAATATAGGGTAGGGATCTTCTAGTTTTTACCAAAGGTGATAAACCAATAAGGTGGCTGAATCACGCATACATGGCCGTAACGACGGAATAGACATGCATGACTCGATCTTAACCTTGTTCGAGTAAAACCCAAGGTTAATTGCTAGGAGTAGGAAGCAAATTGTTGTTAAATAAGATTCACAAAACAAATAGATTAAGCTTGAACAAATAAGGTAGTTGCTAATAACTTTTCCCGACCGTTCCATGATAAAGACTCGAAATATATACAAATACCTTGATCATAGAAATGACAAAGAAAACCTAAGTTGGTGTTCCAATAACGGTCAACTTCTCAATCATCTCAAATTTACATACTTTTACAAAAGTGGTGATATCGGCCACTTTATACAAAACTATACATTGTTGATTTTTATCCACATATCAACGAATAATCGATCCTTCCAAGTATTTCATCGGTTAAGTTTAGCGAACCGACTATCAATCATCCTTCTCTTTTTTTATGCATTTTTTATTTTTCCATTTTTTTATAACATAAACCTCGGTGCAATTTTACCGTCTTCACAATCATAATTTATCTGGATAATTTTTCCTTTAACACTTCATCTTCGGACGTAATACATAATCGCGAAAGTAGCAAAATACACGAGCTACATATTTTCCCATTGCATTGTGCAATTTCCCGACCTAACCGAAGATAGAAAATTTCACTTTGACACAGGAAATACAAAACTTTACACAAAAGCAACTAGCAACTTTGATTAAGTAGGCTTAATCTACTGGGTAGGCTAAGGTGTAAAGGTGTAACGAAATAGACATATGGTGTGAAAAAGACAGGAATGGCTCAACAGGTTTTTCTAGGGGATCTTACTCTTATAGTGAGAGTAAGCAAAGGGTTATACGGGATTTAACTAACCAGTGTAGTTAGTTAATTTTACAACATTTAAGCTTTTTGGTGTATTCCTAGAAACTTACCAATTAAAAATGTTTCCCCATCTAAATCCATAGTACTCATCGTTGTGGTCTCGAGTGATATACCAAGCCAAGTTCTAAAGTCCACTACATCACCGACACACTCTTAATTTTTGTGAAATTTTTAGTAAACGTTTGGAAACGGAATAGGCTTAATTCTCACAATTTGGTATTAAGGGTTATAGTGCACGAGGTCATATAACTAGTAATTTTTACAAAAGTTATGCTAGAAAAAAAAATTAATTTCGCATAATTTAAGCATATAGCATATTGTTTGTAAAAGAAAGGACAAGTAGGCGTTCTAATTCTCCATCCCCCTACTTAGATTATACAACGTCCTCGTTGTATAGATAAAACAATTTAAAGAAAATGGGAAATAGAATTAGAACGAGGAATTCCCCTGATATGTTGCTCGGGATGATTCTCCAACTTGAGGTCTTGAGCAAAAGTGTGTTGACAAGGCTTCGGAATGCTCGTACGAGTTCAACACACATTTTTTCCAGAGTATACCATATCGTCGATTTCCTTACAGCAAGGTCCTGCATAAAAGTTTAGAAGACAAAAGTGCAAATCCTATCTCGGTTATACAATGGTTACAATGCAGAAAAACAATTAGACACACTGCTGTACATGGATCAATACGCCGTATCCCAAACCCAAGGATACGCCGTATGGTTCCTGTAAAAACAATTAAAAAATTTCAAAGTACAGGAAATTAAATTACAGACTGATAACGTCCAAACACATCCATACGCCGTATTCAGAGGGGTTCGATACGCCGTATGGAGTGTCTGGGAAGACAGACTCGTGTAAACAATTAAAAATGCGCAAACAATTTAAAAATGACCGGGTTGTCTCTCGGGAAGCACTTTTGTTTCAACCGGTCTTTAAGTTAGACCTTTTTCCTTTTCTTCATTCATTTGGTGCGCGTTATGGTCCATCCGCGATCTTTTTTATTGAAGAGTTCATGGTAAATGCAAGACATGCTGCCAGGGTTTTTTTCCACAGTACTAATTTTGCTTGGACCCACAGTGATGAATTCTTCATAAGAGCCCATCTAATATAGTACAACCGTGAATTCTTCAGTTTGGCACAGCTTGTCTAGGTTGCTGATGTCGTGATGAGCGGGAATTGGTATCGGAGAATAATCTCTATCTATAATTTTGTAAATGTCTTTTCCATCTTGCGCATCCAAGTAAGGTTTGAAAAATAAATCTGAGCATGTCTTTTTGCTGTTTTCCTCCCATGGTTTGTTGTATTTGACGAGGTCGTCAATCGTTCCTTTAGTTCGTCTATTCACATAAAACTCCCATAATCCGCTTTTGATGTTCCTGTATAGTTCCCAGTAGTTGTCAAATTTTGATGCCAGCCAATATAGAAATTCAAAGTAATCCGTTCCGTGGTCCAAGTCATCTGGAATTTTACTTTTGTAGGTATGGGACAATGAGTAATATTTATGGAAGAATTTATTGCCCAATTCCTTCCAAGTAGTAGTTGTTCCTTCACTGTTCCACCATTTTTTAGCATCTCCACTAAGTGATTTCGAGAACATGTGTAATCGAAGTTCACCCTTATCCACATTAGGAATCTTGATCCATTCGGTTATTTCGAGCACTTTTGCAATGTGGTCAGTAACGTCACTTCCGTCTATACCATTGAAGGAGTTGTCACACAATATTTTTAAGAATTCATCACCAATCTTTAACTCGGGTTTTGTGATCATAGATGAATTAGTATGATCTCTATCATCGTCGCTTGATACGACTTCATCCATTATCCCTTCATTGTTTCCCACTTCTATCCAAGAATGTAATAATGCGCGTTTGGTCGTTTCATCAACTTTTTATGGTCTTTGAATTTTGAGTTCCTTCAGGTTATAAATTCAAGTGGATCACGACCTTCTTCATCATCGTCACACATTTTGTCATAATTGTTGGCACAGGATATGGGATAGAATTTACTAAAAAATGTGTTCACCAATTCTTCCCAAGTGTTGATTTTTCCATCTCCCTCGTTCATCCACCATTTTCTTGCGTCCCCAGAAAGTGAGAGAGGGAAAGTCTTCATGCGAAGTTGAAAAGGGTCCACACCGGCTATTTTGATCAGATCGAGTATTTCAAGAATTTTAGCGATGTGGCCGACCACATCTTCTTCAACCCTTCCGCTGAAAGTGTTACTACGTAGATCCTTTAATAATTCCTCACCGAGTTCATAATTCACCTTGCTTTCGATACTTGGCTCAGCAAGATTTTGTTCAGCTCCAGCTTCATTCAGAATAGGTTCTGCCATTATTCGTCAAATGGTTTCCTGATAATGGGCATAAAATGATCAGTAGGATGTGCCCTCTTGGGAGAGAACACAATAAACAGGAAATCCGATAAGAAAAATAGCTACTGTTACTGTATCAAATGATCAATACGCCGTATTCAATTAATTTGAATACGTCGTATAGTCTGCTGAAGGTCAGTATGTTGTATTGAGGTTACAGAATACGCCGTATTATTTGGAAGAACTGATACGTTGTATAGACTGCAGAGATCAATACGTTGTTCTGAGTAGAAAGTTCGATACATCATATCCAATTGGTGGATACGGCGTATCAGTTGATCGATCAGAATAGAATACTTAGAAAATAATTAAATAATGCGGGAATTTAAACACACAATTAAATTAAATACAAGCCGAATTAAATTACACTAATTAAATTATTCTAAGCTAAAGGTTAGAAATACTAATAAAATTAAAGGTTAAACTTTTTCACTCCCCAGCAACGATGCCAAAAACTTAATGTGCTGTCGTGTAGGGTCAATTTATTGATTACCAAGTTTTAAATTTATATTTAGCCGACTTATCCTAAAACAACACTTTAACGGACAGTGTTCCTGATCGGGTGGAGTTTCGTGGTAAGTAGGGTGTCGAACACTAAGAGCGAGGTTGTTAACCTTATATTCTATCAGTATTTTAATTACTCTAATTAAGTCAATTCTAATTACTTGTTAAACCTATGCTATATACATTTCTAACGGTAATGGGGGTTTTCAGCCTGAGAGACTGGCACAGGTTTTATGGTGACAATAATCAATTCTAAACACAATAAACATGCAAGAAAACAATCAGAAGATAAAAGAGTTGTACAAGCCAAATGATAGAAAACTGTATTAGCCATACTAAATCCAATTAAACGCTGGTTTGTTTATTTAGTGCAATGATTTCTTATCTTGAAGCGGCGTATCATTCTTAAGACTTAGGCGGGACATCATCCTAAGACCTAGAGACGTTGAATCCTGTCACAATTAAAGTATCCGCATAAAGCATCCTTTTAGTTTAATTATAATCTATCTAGGGATTAAAGCAATGGTGATCTTGTCAAACCCTAGCCCATCGGGACTTTATCCACTTACTGTTTGACGGTATTTTATATACTGGTAGTTCACTGTTCAAATCTTTATCAATGAATTAAGAACATACTTGTTGAAACATTACGGGTCACCTGCCGGTGCAACTAAGCTCATAATTAAAAGAGAAAGACAGAACATTATTTATGATCCTATTGGTCCATTAATATAAAACACGATATGGAGAGCTATCCCAGTATCTAGTTCACTTGTTAGGCGTAACTAGACACAGTTGAATGATAGGTCGCATATTCAAACACGTAGACAAGTATCATGTGATAAACATAATTAAACTTTCAACGATAAATTAAGAAATTGATTTTAAAACAAACCAAACATTAAATCTTCATTAAGATGGCTAATACCTTAGGGTATTAGCCCATAACCATTGTAATTATACAAGCGTAATCAAATAACCAAGGTAAACTAAACGTTTTACCGAACGATACAAAAAATTAAATGATTACAAGAGTATAGGAATTACACGGTGTCTTCTATGGAATCGTGATCAATGCATGACCTTTGGTTGCTCTTCTTTTCTTCAAAAAAATCGTCTTTCGTGTGTATGGTATGTAGAATATGATTTTGCACCCTAAAAACTTGTTTTTGAGTCTTCTATTTATAGTGTCTGAAAAAGACTGGATACGCTGTATTGAGCTAGGCCAATACGGCGTATTGGGGTGTTTTTCTTAGAGTGCGCGCAAAGTTTATAATCAATCAAATATTCATTTCCAAAATATAATTATCTCCGTATCTTTGAATGTCTATCCAGCTGGATACGACGTATGGTAGAAGAGTGATACGCTGTATTGGGAATTGTTTGTACGCGTTTTCTTGTGAAGAGTCGGCGCTGATACGTCGTATCTCTTTTTGTGGACACGGCGTATTGGTTAGAAATAGGCAATCTTCAAATATCATCATTTTGGCTCTAAAATATGCGCCTTTTAGCATGTCTTCACAAATCACTCCTTAATTACTGCAAATAACACTTTTAAGCAATTAAGTACGAATTCTTGCAATAATTATATAAAAGTGGGTAACTTATTCGGGATAAATTATAGTATAAATGTAACGTTATGTGATGTCATCATCTGCCTCATCTCCTCGGTCAACCCAGCAAAATTTAACACATGCACCTGATTAACCTGTTTGCCAAAAATCGTATCTAGCCTCTGCTTGAAATCATGAACAATGTCCTCGGTGTACCCCTCACCCTAATATCTAAGACACGGGTGTCTCTGAGCTCTGGGTGGTAAAGGTGCCATATCTTGTAGTGGTAATTTGAGAGAGACTAAACACTGATAGCTAGAAATCGTACTCCAAGAGTTTTTATTACGGTGAAAATTTGTAAGAGAGTAAAAGTGTGTGTGAAGATCATATCCCGCGTATAAGCTGGGTTTTATACCCACACTTGATACGCCGTGTAGGGATTTGTTAAATACGGCGTATTAGACATAATCGTTGAATTAGTCAATCTAAGTTAAAAACAGTCAATACGGCGTATAGGTGCCACCTCAATACGCCGTATTCATTCTTGAAGACCAATTTTTCCAAGGTTTAACAAAGTGAAGAAAAACATACTTTGGCCTTCGCAATATCCTTGTGTAAACACCATCCTTATAATATCGCTTGGGGTCGAAGGGAATGCCATACTTATTGTGTCGTTGTGAGGTTATAGATTATGAAAGTTTAAGTTTTAAATTTATATTTTGCCGACTTAACCTAAAACAACACTTTAACAGGCAGCGTACTCGGTTAAGATGTAGCTTCATTGGTAAGTAGGGTGTCGAACACTAAGAGCAAGAAAGTTAACCTTATAATCTATCAGTATTTTATTTAGTCTAATTAGTCTAGTTAATTCTATGTTATTTCTAATTAATGTTAAACCTATGTTAAACCTAGTTCTAATGATAAGGGGGAGGGGTTTCAGCCTGAGAGACTGGCATAGGTTTTATGGTGACTTAAATCAATTTAATACACAATAATCATGCAAGAAGATAATCAGAAGATAAAAGAACGGTTAAGCCAAATGATAGAAAACTGTATTAGCCATATTAAATCTGATTAAACCTTGGTTTGTTTGTTTAGTTGTATGTAGTGTTATCTCGAACGCATATCATGTCGTAAGAAACCCTTTTTGTGGCGGGTACTTCGTTATTCCTAAGACCTAGACACGTTTGACTCCTATTCACAATTAACGCATTCCTCAAAATAAATCATTTAGGTTTAAATATAAATCCCTATCTTTAGGGATTAAAGCAATTGTGATGCTTGATTAAACCCTAGCCCAATCGGAGAACTTACTCCACATATTGCTCGACTGTATTCTTTTATATACAGGTAGTTCACTTGTTAAGTCTTTTACCAAGTGATGTGAAGAACGTATCGTTGATCCAAGGGTACACTTGCCAGGCCAAACTAAGCTCACTAATCTAAAGGTAAAGATATGACATTAATGTGATCCAATATGTCCAGATTATATAAAACGCGATAGTGAGGTAGAGCCGATCCAGTATCTAGATCACTTGGTCAGTCTCACTAGACCCAGTTGAATGATTGGTCACATATTCAAGCACATAGACAAGTATGAAATGATAAACATAATTAAACAATCAACGATAAATTAAGCAATCAAGATTTAAACAAACCAAACATTAAATTTTCATTAAGATGACTAATACCCGAGGGTATTAGCCCATAACCATTGTAATAATACAAGTATAATCAAACAACCAAGGTAAACTAACTGAGTTAATGAACGATAGCAAAAATTAAATGATTACAAGAGTATAGGAATTACGCGGTGTCTTCTATGGAATTAGTGTCGATGCTTGACCATGGCTGCTCTTCGTCGCTTTAGAAATTCGACTTTTATGTTTATGGTATAGAGAGTATGATTAAGCACACTGAAAACTCATTTTTGAGTCTTCTATTTATAGGCTCTGGAAATGAGCTGATATGCCGTATTGAGTGTGGTCAATACGGCGTATTGGGGTGAATTCCATGGAGTACGCGCTACGTTCACAATTAATCAGTAATAACTGTCTTTAATCACATTTATTGTAGGATCTTTGATTGTTTGACCAGCTGGATACAACATATGTAATCAGCAGGATACGCCGTATTGGGTATTGAACAAACGTGTTTTTTTGTGAAGTCCAGGCGCTGATACGCCGTATCTTCTTTTGTGGATACAGTGTATGTAGTCAGAAATAAGCAATCTTTAAATATCATCATTTAAGCTCCAAAATGTGCGCCTTTTAGCTTGTCTTCACAATGTACTCCATAATTACCGCAATTAACAACTTTAAGCAATTAAGTAACAATTCTTGCAATAATTATATAAAAGTTAGATTATTTGATGTCATCCAATATCCCCCCACTTGAACCCTACTTGTCCTTAAGTAGACTTTAGTAATTTATTGAAAATGTATCCCAACCAAAGTTACGGATTTTTCCTTTAAGCGTTCTTTCATTTAATCACATGTACAAAACCAAGCACCACACAAAAAATAGAAAATGAAAACACTCAGATCACTCAACTAATCTATGTGGTAACATTTAATAGGTACGCTCAATTACTCGGTCGTGATTAGTTTTCTATCATATGCTTGGCAAGGATACACATCTCCACCACTATAGCTAAGGAGTAACAAGTTCAAAAATGTAAATTGGGTTTATTTTAAAGGCTTATAAGGGTTGATCATTCTAACAATCTTTCACCAAAAGTACCACACCAACAGGGTAGCTAAATCACACATACATGGCCATAACAACGTAATCGACAGTATGATTCAAATCAAATCTCATTCGAGTTTTTAACCAAGGGTTAGCGTCCGAAGAACTGATATAGTGTAATGGGTTATTTCTTCTAACTTATCAACCAAAATAAAATAAACCAACAAGGCAGCTGAATCACGCATACAAGGCTGTAACGACAGAATAGACATGCATGACTCAATCACATCCTCGTTCGAGTAAAACCCAAGGTTAATTGTTAGGAAAGGGAAATATTCACAAAACAAATAGATTAAGCCTGAACAAATAAGGTATACAGTTGCTAGTAACTTTCCCGACCGTTCCATGATAAAGACTCAGAAATATATACACAAATGTCTCGATCATATAATGACAAAGACAACCTCAGTTGGTGTTCCCATAATGGTCAACTTCCCGATCATCCCTACTTATACATACTTTTACAAGACAAGTGGTGATATCGACCACTTTTATAAAAAACTATACATCGTTGATTTTTACCACATATCAACGAATAATCGATCCTCCAAGTAATTTATAGATTTAAGTTCAATGAACCGACTATCTTCATTCTTTCCTTCTTTTTTTGCTGCGGTTTTTTTTTTCATAACATAACAATACAAATCTTGGTGTAATTTCACCATCTTCGCCATCATAATTCATCCGGATAATTTTTTTTAAACACTTCATCTTCGGACATAATACATAATTACAAAAGTAGCAAAATACACAAGCTACATACTTCTACATTCCCATGGCATTGTGTAATTTACCGACCTAATCGGAGATAAAAATGTCACTTTTGACACAAGAATTACAAAACTCTACAAAAAAGCAACTAGCAACTTTGATTAAATAGGCTTAATCTACAGGGTAGGCTAAGGTGTAAAGGTGTAATGAAATAAACATTTTGGTGCGAAAAAGACGGGAATGGCTCAATAGGTTTTTCTAAGGTATCTTACTCTTATAGTGAGAGTAAGCAAAGGGTTATACGAGGATTTAATAATCAATGTAGTTAGTTAATATTACAACATATAGGCTTTTTGGTGTATTCCTAGAAATTTACCAGTTAAACATGTTACTCCATCTAAGTCCATAGTACTCATTATTGTGGTTTCGAGTAATATACCAAGCCAAGTTCTAAAGTCCACTACATCACCGGCACACTCATAACTTTGTGGAATTTTTGGTGAACATTTTGGAAACGGAATAGGCTTAATTCTCACAATTTGATATTAAGGGTTATTATGCGCGTGGTCATGTAACTAGCAATTTTTACAAAAGTATGCTAAAAATTTTGAATTTGGCATAATTTTAAGCATATAACATATTATTTGTAAAAAGAAGGACAAGTAGGCGTTCTAATTCTCCATCACCCTACTTAAATTATACAACGTCCTCGTTGTATATAAAAAAACATTTAAAGAAAATGAAAAATAGAATTAGAACGAGGAACTCACCTGATATTTTGCTCGGAATGATTCTCCAATTTGATTTCTTGAGCAAAAGTGTGTTGAAGAGGCGTCAGAATGCCCGTATGAGTTCAACACACGTCTTTTTCCAGATTATACCATCACCAATTCATTGATTTTTTTACAGCAAGGTCTTGCACAAAAGTTATAGAAGACGATACGTGCAATTCTATCTTGGTTTTTACAATGGTTACAATGCGAAAAAAATAAACACACATACTTTACAATGCGAAAAAAATAAACACACATACAGGGAGTCAATACACCGTATCCCAAACCCAAGGATACGCCGTATTGCATCCTGTAAAAACAAATGTTTTAAAGTTACAGAAATTAAAGACTGATAACGTCCAGACAGGTCCATACGGCGTATCCATAGAGGTTTGATACGCCGTATGGAATGTTTAGGAAGACAAACTCAGCAAACAATTAAAAATTACAAACCACAAACAATTAAAAATAGTCGGGTTGTCTCCCGGTAAGCACTTTTCTTTCAGCTAGTCTTTAAGTTAGACTTTTTCTTCTATTCTTTTCATTCCTCCTTTGCCTTTGTCACGAGCCATCCCTCATCCATAATGCAAAAAAGTTCTCGATAAGCTTGACATGCATCAATGTTGGTTCTTGAATGGTCGAAGTGCTCGTGTTCTTCAATGGCAACATACTCATCATCAGCATCGAATGAGTATTTCATCATCTCGAATCTTCCAACTCGGCAGATTGATGGATCATGATGTTCCTTCTTATGTTCCTGACTGTCTTGAGTATCACCGGCGTTGTTTGCTCCATAATTCCTACCAAATATACGGTTAATATCAAGATAAGGGTCATAAGCGTTTTTAAGTTTGGCGTTCGCATATGGCCCCCGGCTGTGATTTTCCCAACGAGTAAATGAGGCATGTTCATGAGTATTTACTTTCCACCAAAATTCCTTCAGTTTTACTAATACATCATGATCTAGTTCGTGGAAGTTCTCAAAACTATTTTTCAACCATGCACAGAATTTCATCACTCCGAGAGTTGCGTCCCCCCATAATTCTTCAAATCTGGCCTTATGTATCAAGGCTTCTTCTTTCAGCACTCCATCATCCAGTTCATCATACCACTTGTGATCCTATAAATAAGTCATGCATCCGACTCGAACCATCCCGGGTAGTTCTCCACCGTTGCAGAATCCGTTAATATCTGCACTACATGTGGGCCATTTAACCTTCCCATTTTTGAAATGATATGGTTCGCATATGTGATCTCACAGTTGATATGGCACCTCGTTATCCGACTATGGTTCCTCAAGATCCCTCGTCATATTATTATTTAACTCGTATTCGTGCTCCTCGTAAGTCCTAATTTCTTGGATATCGAAAGTAAACAAATCTGTGTCAATCTTAAGGAGATAGTTGAATTCATTAAATGCTTTGCATAAGGGTGTCTCAAAGTCAAATAGGTTGCTTTCGATCTTAAAGATTTCAGCAATATCTTCGGGGTTATCATCTTCATCAGCTTCTATCTCATCATTGTTATAAGAAAGATGGTAGAACTTCTGGACGGACTTTTCTTCCAAATCTTCCCAAGTAGTCACTAAGCCAATACAATCCTTTTTAAACCATTCACTTGTTGCCCCTGCAAGTGAGATAGGGAAGACGCTAAGCCTAAATCGATCATGACTTACGCCTTTTATTTTGAGTGGCCTAACTACTTCGAGAAAAATTTCAACGTGTTCAACCGCGTTTTCTCTAATTGTCCCATTGAAAGTGTTATCACGTATTTTCACCAAAAATGTTCCTTATATATCGAGGATACTCTTCTCGACCATTCTTCCTTCGTTATCATCTGATAGGAAGTTCTTTCAGGTAACGGAAATGTAATCATTTAGATTTGGTTCTGCCATGGTGATTCCTTCGTCAAACAGTTTCCTGAGAATAAGCACAAATGATTAGTAGGATGTGCCCTCAGGGAAGAGAAC
This sequence comes from Tanacetum coccineum, assembly GCA_026074375.1. Classification (NCBI taxonomy): domain Eukaryota; kingdom Viridiplantae; phylum Streptophyta; class Magnoliopsida; order Asterales; family Asteraceae; genus Tanacetum; species Tanacetum coccineum. The sequence continues at coordinate 3,184 of BQNB010049122.1, read as the reverse complement.
ACATAAAATAGGAAATCGAATACGAAAACTTAAGGTTGCTACTGTATCAGGTGGTTGATACGCCATATTCAATTGATTTGAATATGCCGTATTAATCCGTAGATGGTCAGTACGTCGTATTGAGTTTTCAGAATGTAAAGGACTGATAACATCCATACAGGTCCATACGGCGTATCCATAGAGGTTCGATACGCCGTATGGAATGTCTGGGAAGATAGACTCAGCAAAAAATTAAAAATTACAAACCACAAACAATTAAAAACAGCCGGGTTGTCTCCCGTTAAGCACTTTTCTTTCAGCTAGTTTTTAAGTTAGACTTTTTCTTTTCTTTAGATTTTCACAGTTTTCAACACTCTTCTTCTTGCGCATTCATTCGAGCTATGTTACTGAACTTACTGCCATGCTTGATTCTAAACAAATCGTAAAACCATCATATCATAGATATATCAAAAGGTAAAGGCAGTCAAAGTTTCTATACATCATGATAATAAAATATAGTACATGCCCACAAGAAATAACAAAAGGAGTAAGGGAGAGATATCAGGGGTCGGGCTGGTCAGCTACATGGGGTGCTGCTAAGGAGCTGGCATCTCCAGTCTTGCGCCTGGTGCGTCTCTAGTACGGAATCTAAAAATCAAAATAGCTCGTGTATCTGACCCCGCTCTGATCCATCATACGTGAAAGACTAGTGACCGTCCATGTGGTAAATCTAGAGAAATCATGGTCCATGTTGTCTAACACTCCCTTCTGCTCACCCACATCACTGCGTAAGTTGTGGACCTCCTCCTCCAACACGCTCAACCTCTGTGCAATAGTCCTAGCCAGGGCGGGAGGTGGCTGAGGTGCCTGCATGGGTGCTAAAACACCATCATCAACTATAGGAGCACCCTCGGCGACCTTAAGGGCACCAGCCGCAGCAACTTGCTGCCTCTCTGGTCCTAGGGCTACCCAAGCCCAAGTGTCTCCAAGCCTAACACAGATGTTAAACTTAGAAAGCTGATGTAAATCAATCACTAGGAGCACGCGGGTAATCACAGAAAATCCCATCAATCCCTCGTCACTAACTAAGCCAAAGTGATCAGCTAGACGCCCAATAAAGTGTCCTACGGACATCCTGGCTCTGCTCTTCCTCCCCTCAGCATGCCTAAACAAGTACTGTGCCAATAGGTAAGGGACGTTTACAGTCCCCTGGTCCATGCTCCTCAAATAAAAAAGATCGGTACTGGTCACCTTTTCAGGTGCCTGTCCTCTGCCAGAAATGATACAAGATATCAACATGTGGCACAATCTCCTCACATGGTCTCTGATGTAAATGTAAGAGGGAGCAGGCCCCAGAAAGTCTCTATCAGATGAAATCTCAGTCCAGTAATCCCTGAGATCCCCTTTATCGGGGATAACTCTTGTACTCCCTAACCAGTACGCCTCAAATCCATCCTCTGCCATCTCCTCAACGGTATCCAATCCTAAAGCTATAATAAACTGTCTCCAAGTCATCCTACGTCTGGCTCCACCTAACTGAAAACATAAGGTATCAGCAACGTCTAACCCCATCTCAGTATCACTCATCCTGCAGGTGCTGAAGAACTCAAGTATAAACTCTCGTACCAATGGTCCCTGATCTCAAACAATCTCCTCCATGCGTGACTAGTAAACAACTCATGTCTCTTATCCCCTGTATAGACCATCCTCAACCTATCAGCTAAAGTCTGCCTCATCTCCTCGGTCAACCCAGCAAAATCTAACACATGCACCCGATTAACCTGTTTGCCAAAAATTGTATCTAGCCTCTGCTCGAAATCATGAACAATGTCCTCGGTGTACCCTTCAACCTAATATCTAAGCTACGGGTGTCTCTGAGTTCTGGGTGGTAAGGGTGCCATATCTGTAGAACAGACAAAATCAATACACAGATTAAGAAATTTAACTATTCTGATCCAGGGGTGGATACGGCATATGAGGATGTAGATATGTCGTATATAGTATTATTTGAATACTCCATATCACTAGGCACAAATACAGAGCATTGGCGGATTGACAGTTGATACGTCGTATTGAGAAAACTTAATACAACGTATAGGGTTTTTTAAACGTAGGGTTTTCAGGAAAGATAGTACGTCGTATCCAAAGGAATGGATACGTCGTATTGAAAAAATTTTTGGGGAAAATGCTCGATACGCCGTATCCATTTCCAGTGAATACGCCGTATCGAGTCTACAGTTAAAAACAAAATGGGTTTCCTATTTCTACCCGTTTGACCCCATTACCATTACTCAATTTGTATGCGAAAAGGGACACAAAGCAAGGCATATCGGCATTTCTAAAAACCCCTAAATCTAAACCTTAATCTGAACCTCAATTGATTTCAATCTTAATACGAAAAAGGAAAAAAGAAAAGGTAGAGATTCAAGATTATTACCTTGTAGTGGTGATTTGAGAGAGACTAAACACAGATAGCTAGAAATCGTACTCCAAGATTTTTGATTGCGGTGAATATTTGTAAGTGAGTAAAAGTGTGTGTGAAAATCATATCCGACATATAAGCTGGGTTTTTATACCCACACTTGATACGCCGTATCGGGATTTGTTCAATACGGCGTATTGGACAAAATCGTTGACTTAGTCAATCTAAGTTAAAAACAGTCAATACGGCGTAAGGTATCACCTCAATATGTCGTATTCATTCTTGGAGACCAATTTTATTAAGGTTTAACAAAGTGAAGAAAAATGTACTTTGGCCTCCGCAATATCCTTGTGTAAACACCATCCTTATAATACCGCTTAGGGTCGAATGGAATGCGAAACGGCACCAGTAGATTTTTAGTTATGAGAATTAATGGGCCCCCTTTCGTGAAAACATATCTAACTTAACTTTTTGATGATCAAAATGGATTTATTTCTTTTTGAAAGTTCTATTTTTTGGTTGTGATCTGTGTTTAAGCATTTATCAGACTTAACTGGCATAGTGTTATTGCTTATGCAAATGACATTATCAATTGGTTTGATATTGATGTTTTTCGAACACGATTTAGTATTGATTACAACATGGTCATTTTCTGGATCCGATTTCAGATCATCGACAGGGATTAATTTATAAGAATGTGAATCCTTGTCGCGTACAAAGGTATAATCTTCATCATCGGAATCAGAAATGATATACTAAAATCTAGGTCGGTTTTAATTGCAT
>BQNB010049121.1:0-42201 GCA_026074375.1 Tanacetum coccineum | reverse complement strand
GATGTAACGAAATTACCACTTTATTATTTCTTGAATAACTTTATCTTACATATCTTACATATCTCAAAATATGATAGGCGTTGATACTTATGCTACGTGTCCTTAGATAAAAGGTGGTAAGGATAAGGTTTCGATCTAGTAGTCTTGGAGTTTACGAAGCGTATCCCATAAGATTTTCATATGGCAGTCTTGGATATCCTTAAGGGTTATTTCTAAATCAGAAATCCAAAAGTGAGCAAAAGCAATATTATCTCTTTGTCCCATATGCTTCTTCTGTAGTTTACGTATTTGTGTACGGGCTTCCTTAAGTTTGGTTTTTACTTCATCAAAATCCCTTGGTATGATTATCCAATTATTCACCAGTCTTTCTTCTAATTTTTCAATATAGTGAAAAGAGAGTTCTTCCAAGTAGTCCACAATACTTTCAACTTGTTCCTCATGGTGTTTTACATGCATCTCGATAGAACTTTTTCCTAATTCATATATCTGAGGTGGGGTAGGAGTATATGTTGGGAAAGATGGCGGTACTAGGATACGGTCTTGCTTTGGAGATGAATTAGATAACGTATTTGAGGAAGAAGATAGAGGATAGATTTGATTCTTAGGTGGTAATAATTCTTTAGGAACAAAGAAATATCAGGGATCAAACAGTAATGATGGTGGTAATACCGGAGATGGAGTCAAAATAACTGGTGGAGAAATAAAATCTGGTGGTGGAATAGGTGATTTCTTAGCATAAAATGCTTGCGTATCCTTTAGATATGGATTATTGTAGGAAGATGAGAATACAGGTGGGATTTCATCATTCTTAGAATTTTCCAAAAATTTAGAGAATATGTTTCCTGGTGAAGGTGGGAAGTAATCCGGTAAAGTTGAAGTATAGTCAAGAATATTTGTAGAGGAAAAAGTGTATTCCTCATTAACATCAGATTGGGTAGGATGGGTGGGAGAAGACATGACTGTATAGAAACCCTAGTAAAATAGTATAAGTTATATAATAGTTAATAGTTATGTATCTTTACATACTATTTCGGAAATGTAATGGCACGGAGAACTTTGATGGCTAGCAAAAGAAAAGTAGTTATAGTTAAGGTTTTAACCTTTTTCTCTATAACCATGGCTCTGATACCAAATAACCATGGCTCTGATACCACTCTGTAACACCCCTATTTTGGTAAATATAGCAGCGAAAGCTAATCTGGGGTATTACTTCATGAATCACAGACACAATCATAGAAAACGACTCAAAAGAGACGTTTTTAAAAGATTTATCATTCATTAAAACAAGTTTTACAAAGCAGGTCTCCAAAATCTTAGAAACATAAAAGTGAGATGATAACAACTTTAGCCATCTACAAGTCCATGCCACTCCATTCAAATAAGTAGCTCAATTACCTGGGATAACATGCAAAAAAAGGGGTCCCCCCCCCCCAAAAAATACACAGGTTGAGTGAAATTCATAGGTTTGAAATGTAATAGTTGAATACAAGTCATCATAAGAGATAGTGGGTTACGTTGTTATATAAGTGGTAATAATTTGTAATGTAGATACGGTTATTATGGAAAACAGTTGTAAGCATAGTTATATAATGTAAAAATTACACGAATACAATTATCATGAAAGAATGGTAACAGTTATTATTGTACCTAAGCTCATGACATCAATACGTTAACAGGAAAAATCACCGTAGTGACATTGGTTAGGGAACTCTTATTACCTTCCTTTTCCTCCTTCTTTTCCTCAAATTTGCAACGAAAACTTAAAAATAAGGACCATTATTGCAATTTTAAAAGTTAAGGTACCAAACCTGCAATTTGGCCATACCACAGGACCAAAACTGCAATTTTCTTTGTGTTATAATGCAGTTGACCAAGCCGCCACAAAGTAAATTAAACTTAATAGTGTGTAAGGGCATTATTTTAACAACTCTCCCGGGCATCGAAAGACATCCGAAACTCAGACTAACCCTGGAATAAAGCTAAGGTAGCAAGAACAATTAAAGTCGCCCGGCCCTTAGCGGACCAGCTCGTAGTCACTTTACCCTAAACGGATATGATGATGTAGATTATGTTAAATGGAGGTGTGTGGCTCGTACACATTGGTAGGACCGAAAAACATATGTGGCCAAGTTGCAAAGAAAAAAAGGTCAGATCAATATTGTTATCCTCTACTTTTCTTCCTTCCACAAATTCATTTGTAACAGTAGCACAAACGATCTAAATCTCGACTACCTCATACACAACAAACAAAGATCATGACTTTGCCCGTAGAGTTTGCTCACTTAAAAATCCCACTTGAAGAGATAGTAAAGGCCACAAAGAGCTTTGCTAATGAAAATCTCATCGGTCAAGGCGGTTTTGGAAAGGTCTATAAAGGAACACTCTCACGGTCAGGAGAATCAATTCACATCGTTGCACGAAGGTTGCACCATGATTATGGTCAAGGAGACATCGAGTTTTGACTGAAAACATGTGCCTAGCAAAAACTTGAAAATAAGGACCATTATTGCAATTTCAAAAGTTAGGGTATCAAACCTGCAATTTGACCATACCACAGGGACCAAAAATGCAATTAACTCTTTGTGTTATAATGCATTTGAACCAACCTACAAAGTAAATTAAACTTAATAGTTGTGGTAAGGGCATTATTTTAACAACTCTCCCGGGGCATCGAAAGACATCCGAAATCTCAGGACTAACCCTGGAGATAAAGCTAAGGTGACAAGAAAAATGTAAGTCGCCCGGCTCCTTAGTGTGACCAGCTCGTATTCACTTTTACCCTGAAGACGGATATGATGATGTAGATTATGTTAAATGGAGGCGTATGAAAAAACAGGATTTGTGACCCACAAGTGCATGAAGAGGAGGATTTGAACAATTGCTTTATAGACGAGCACACAAAACCACCCGTTTCTAAGCGCGAAAAATTTCTACGGGTCCCTACCGTTATCATGACTACAATCAAAAAATGGTACAATTTTCATATTATCAGCTGATTTAGCATTGTTGTTTTTAAGTACTTATAGTCTTACACGAGTAATAATTTTTGCAATATTTATATGTCTAATTTTTTGTATTCAAGGGGCCTACTTTGTTATGACTCACGGCAGAAGAAATCAACGGGACAGTCTCACGAGCATGAGCAAAGTTTGCCACAGGTTGCAGTAACACCTAAGGATTATAATCATTATATCAAGGAGAGGGTCAATGATCCCCAATCCCATCCACATACCTCACAATCACAGCCACCATTATCGGACGGACAACCTTCGTCATTTACTAACGTAAGGCCGTCATCATTTGGACAACCTTCATCGTCAAATATGGTACAGCCATCATCATTAGGCAAAGAACAGCCGTCAGGATCCACCAACATACTGCCAATGGAAGCTAATTCCTCCCCAAAGGAACAACGCTTCACACTACACCCATTTTTTACAATGAAAAGACTTGAGCAATACTTACATAGTCCAACTGAGGAGTTACTAGCTCAATCGGTTAAATCGCTTTATGAGCAAGGAAAACTGGGTGATATGATAGATCCGGACCTATGGAAACAAATGAATCCACAATCATTTAACATCTTCTCAGAAACAGCGTATAGTTGCTTGAAGGAACAACGATCACAACGTCCAAATATGGATCAAGTTGCCATTAAACTTCAGAAAGCATGGGAACTTCAACGGAAATATGAATCTTATGTAAGTCCATCATCGTCTTGTTTTGAGTAACGGGTCAAAATGCACATATATGGAGTCACTTTCAAATTATTCTGCCCATTTTTACTTTTGTTTGAGAAAAAAAGAGACTCTCTAAAATATAAATGTGTCACATTTTATATCTCTAGTTTTCCTTAATCTTTATATCATTATAGCCTGTATACTTATTAATTTAATAATTTATTTCCCATTGTATTGTTGCTCTTGTATTGAAGGGCCACCTGAAAGTTGGCACTCAAGATGAAGGCACATCATCCAATCACTTGAAGGTAATTGCTTTAATTACTAGGTTAATATTGCTCACTCGTTGTGTCAAAACGATACTAGTTAACGTTGAGTTTATGATTGGTAAACTGAGGTTTTTCTCGGACATTTTTATAAAGGCCGTTATGTTTAACATGTTAGGACGTATTATATCATTATAACACAAAAGATAATCTCCTTCAACCAACTTAATATACAAATCTTATACATATAATAGCCGTTGAAAAAGTGATTTAGCAATTCTCTTTTCAAAGGAAAAAACTCCGAAATGCAATAAGATTTATATATGAATCTAAAATTGCAAAAGTAAACCCATGTTTTTAATTATTTGAGCTTCATACTCACCCATACTAGGATACATCAATATTTAATATATTATGTTATATTGTTGAAGGGGAAAAACTTGGGACATCTGGAGATCCCGCTCATCGATATAAATTTGGCCACTCAGAATTTCGCTGATACATACGTGATTGGTTCAGGCGCGTATGGTAAGGTGTACAAAGCAGAACTTGACTTGCCAATACAAGTGGAAGATATACGTGAGTTTTCCTACAAAAGAAAAAGAACTGTAGCTATAAAACGGATACTGATTAGAGAAGACAAGCAAGGGAAACAAGGGTTCATCGCAGAAATTGATTTGCTTACTAATTGTAAGCATCCAAACATAGTCTCCCTTCTTGGATTTTGTCACGAAGGTTCTCATATGATACTTGTCTATGAGTTTGCATCTAATGGAAGCCTTGGTGATTATTTGGGTAGCACTGATAACTTGATATATCTCACTTGGGCGCAACGTATAAAAATTTGCATTGATATTGCACGTGGATTGCATTACCTGCACACAAGGGTGGAGGATGAACGAAGGATAATACATCGTGACATCAAAAGTGACAACATCTTGTTGTGCAAAAATTGGGAGGCGAAGATTGCTGATTTTGGGCTATCGAGATTCCACCCTGAGAATGAGGCAGACACTATTTATACAAATAATATTGCAGGCACCGAGGTGTATTTGGATCCAGAATACCAAACTACAGGTAGGTTGAAAAAAGAATCAGATATTTATTCATTTGGAGTTGTTTTGTTTGAGATATTGTGTGGAAAGATTGCCAATGATCCAATCTACATGGCGGAGTGATAGGCAGCCACCAGCCCAGGACCTTCAGCTCTCACCCACAAGCCCAACTCAGAAGTGGATTACCTTAAATAATGGAAGAAGTAGATGAACTCAGATCCTCTCTACATAAGGGACCCAATCAAGATTCTTTAAAAACCTATTCAAAAATTGCATACCAATGTTTGGCAGAAACACAAGTTGAGTGTCCCATAGCTGAAGTCATCATGAAGGAACTTGAAAAATCCTTATCCTTTCAAGTAAGCAATATCATAAACATATATATACTGCTTTTTTCTTCTTCGTATTCTTTAAACACAATTCCACAAGTTCACTGTCACCTTCGAGAAGATATTTGTTTAATTAGGCTTGCATAAAAAATTATTCCCTTGTACATAGTTATACATTTCGCAAATTTATATTACACCACCACCAACAACAAGAACAATACCCAAAATAATTGTATACTTCTTTTACAAAAGCATGGGCATTACATTACGTGTCTCATGATTCACAGGAAAGCCACAAGGACAACCTCCATATATCACTTGAAGACATTAAGATGGCCACACAAAACTTCAGTCCTGAGAAAGTTATTGGAAAAGGTGGATTTGGGAAGGTATACGAAGGACAACTGACGCATCCCAACGGGTGTGAAAGCATCGTTGCAAAGCGTCTAGATAAGAATCTAGGTCAGGGAGAACATGAATATTTGATGGAGCTTGAAATTCTTTTCGAGTATAAGCAAGAGAATATCATTGGTCTCGTTGGCTATTGTAATGAAAAGAAAGAAAGAATCATTGTGTATGAGCATGCACCTAAAGGAAGTCTCGATAAACATTTAGGGAACCTTGATGTTACTTGGATGAAACGGCTTAAGATATGTATTGATGTTGCGACTGGTTTGGCTTTTCTTCATGGAGGTGCTCTAACAAAGGAGATGGTGATACACAGTGTTAGTTTATGGACGATAAATTAATAGATGTGTGTTAGGATCGAACTCAAGATCACGGGATTGCACTCACTACGAGTTAACAATTAATAAATAATATATTTGTTAATTTTACATGTAAACGTTTAACGGTCGTTAAGTACCCATTATATGAGAGCATGGGTTTCTTGACAAAAGAATCTGATGTGTACTCATTCGGTTCGGGTCTTATTTGAGATCATGTATGGGAGATTGTTAGTGCTCGATACACGGTATTATAATCAAAAGAATATAACCAGGATCCTTAGTTACATCCACAGAGAAGAAATACCTGATTGGATTGTGTTACATGGTATGCATAAAGAAATTGCGCCTGAATCATTGTCCACATTTCGAATGATTGTCAGTCAATGCTTGGATGATGACAGAAAAAAACGACCAACGGCCGAAGAGGTGTTGCGGCAACTTAACATAGCATTGGAATTTCAAGTAAGTTTTCGTATATAGTTCTACAAAAATGACTTCCTTCAAGGAATATTATTTAAAGAAGGGGGTGTTTCGGATTGCTTCTAAAATTGCTCATGTCTGTTTTGCATTTTGATATACATTATACCTTAAAACAGTTTTAGTAATGGTACGTGTGTTTGGGATTCCCCAAGATCCTTATATGATTATTTATGTCTGAAATAAGCATGCCCAGACACGCCTATATATGTAACTCAAAATGTATCAAGGGAAAAGTTGACCCGCTTATTTGAAACCCTTTCTGTATATTTTTAAGTCTAACAACAAAGTGAAATTGAAAACGAAGGCTAGTTTACAAACTGTAGATAAATGTGGGGTGCATGCATCATTATATAAATCTTAATTTTTCTATTTTATATGCTACCTAATGTAGGAGGATTACGAAATATGGGAGCCTAAATTGCCTAAAGATTACAAAGAAATAATCCTAATGTCAAAATCTCAAGATATCCACCAGGCCCAAAGGAAAAGGGATGTTTGCAACATGTTTTATAAAGGGATCCTCCTTCAAGAGGACAAATTGGTACGGCTTGTTCTTCTCACTCAGTCAATTTCTTTCATTTCTACATTCCTAGCGTATTTTACTCTGTAAAAATATGGTAAATGGGCACTGTTTGTTTTGTTTTGTGTGATAGTGGTTTTCACTCGGAAGCAATGGTAAAAGAAACGAAATGATATCAGCAAGCAAGTTTTCATACATAAAGCGAACTCCACATGAGTGGCAATCTATTCCAGAATCAAGGTAGGTTCATCTTTTCTTGTGCGTATGTTAGATGTCTTATTTTGAACATGAATCATGTATAACTGTTCTTATTTTGTGCGTGTGTTAGATGTCCCATGATATTCACATAAAATTTATTTACACTCTAGTATTGGATTTTTGGTGCCACGAGCAAAGAGCTTGGGGGAGAGGGTAATTTAGATTTTGATATCTTATAACATGTGCAGGTTTAAGAAAGTCGCAAAGATGTTAGATATCTCAAATCTAATGATCAGAATTAAGACAAGAAAACTCACTTTTATCTCTGATGTGATCTATGGTGTTCATTTAGTCTTAAAAATTTTGTGACTCAAGCAAAGATTTTCAAGGAAAAACCTATCTATGTTAATCTAAAGTACACAAAGGACAGTGAAATCTTACATGCATATTTTGCGATATTGAGAGACGAAGACTGGATGATGATTGAGTTGTTCCGATTCTTAAATCACAAGAAAGATTCCAAATTTAAGTTTATCATAGAGAGCCTTTCAACAAACTACTGTGGAGACGGTGCTGTCTATGTTGAAGGCATTGAGTTTCGAGCAATTCACAATGCAAGTTTGGATATATTCTTTGTTCCTTAATTATAGATTTCTATATCTAAGTAACATTGTTATAATATGGCCATACAATTTTTTTATACAGGTGAACCATGAACAAATCGAAGAGAAAAAGGCAGTCCAAGAAGTCCAACATTTTCAAACTAACTATGACGAGGATGAAAAGGTCTGAATGTATTCTGTAATATAAACATTAATAGATAATTACTAATTTTCTTGAGTGTATAAAAACTTAATAATATATGTCTTAACCATTGATGAACAGTTGTTCTCGCTAGATGAAGTAAACGGTAAACATCTTATGCTTCCAGCAAAGGTTGCTCTACATGATTCGTCAAATGTGAAGCTATTTACTTCAAAACCATCGGCCAGTTCTAGGTTTGCATAAAATAAGTTGTTATCTTTCCTCATTCTAGCCGTTTACTCTAACTTTTGTTCATTTCCTGTTTGCACACTAACAAACGTTCCTTATGCGCTTAGATTTGCTTGCACTGTCTCTAAGATGTATGTGTAGTCACATGATATGGTTATATATGCAGATTTCAAGAGGTGTTTGAGCTCCTACCACAACAAGTATTCCGTATCAATTGCACCATAAAAAGCCATATGTTGTCACCAGATACAGAATATGTGTGTTACCTTGTGTTCAAGCTTTCTGAACAATTTGACGGGTTGCATTGTCCGGTGAAAGTACGAGATCTACTCCAAAGAAAAACTGAAGAGGCTGGAATTATTTACCTCATACCCCCAAGCCCATGGAATATACATGATTTTATCAAGATTCCAAGACAAAGGGGAGATGGATTGATGGAGGTTGAAGTGTGGAAGTTCAACTCAACACATGATCTTAAAAATAATTGTCTTCCTATGAATTTAAGAATGACAAGTTATGAAGGAACTATGTCCGGTCTTATTGTGTGTGGCCTCGAGTTTCGGCCAATGTAAGTATCTTATGAGAATTTTTCCCTACCATATTGTGTTCCTAATATTCATTTTTTCTTCGGGTACCAGGAAAATACTCTGTGTCACTTCAATAGTTACAAGTTCTTTACCATTATAAGATTAGGTTCTGTGATGGAATGGGATACCTCAAAAGAAATTGTCATAGCAATATTTGATGGTTCGACCCCTCAAGTCTAATTCATAGATGAAAACTGCCTATTGAATAATGATTCTAAATTTCAAGTCCGAAATCCCTCAACTTCTCAACAACACTCCTGAAAAACCTAGTAACTTTTAATTCAAAGATCTCTCTACAAATGAACGAACTATGCGAAACCCAATGCCTCATATATAACTTAGTAGACAATGCACGAACACAGCAAACATTTTCATGAACACATAATTATATTCGGGAAACAAGTTTAAAGATTGAACATACAAAAAACATGAACACATTCCAACAACAATTCAGCAGTTATAATTGATATACATAATGTCAATAAATAGAGACAAGGGTACGTATACAGTCATACAGATACAGATAGCATTAGTTCAGGAACAGCTCATGCCTTCCCCGGGTGGCAGCAGTGTGTGGCAGCTAACGGCGATGGCCGTGGATATTGTTCTTTAGTGAGACCAGTAACATTTGGTACAGATACAAATCTTTTCTCTCATTATCTTCAATGAACATACAACATGGAATTTATAATACATGAACTTGAAGCAAGCTACTTCAAAGATCAATTAGAACAAAACTGTGGAACCACTACAAAGATGAAACTGACCACGTTATGAAAGACGTCTAGCCATCATCCCCAAACTAGTGCTTCCGTTCATGAAAAAAACCGAAACCCATGCAGCAAGTAAGTGAACTAAATAACAATATGGCTCGGTTTAAATAACCAAAAGGGTGTTCCCACAAGCATCTAACTCGAATATTTAAGAACCGTGTTCGTCGTGCATATTGGGCAGATGCGACAATAAACGGGTAACTTAGGTAAAGTGACCTAACAACCACAAATAAAGTGGCCAATGCTAAATATGTCTCTTGCCTAAGCAAATTTTCAGCCGATTTTGCCCATGTAAACGGGCACATTTCTGGCTCGCTGACATTGTTGCCTTTTTCGTGCACAAAAGTGTCCAATTTAGACGTGTTATCGGCGGATTTAGCCTGAACACCTGTTATAGATAGGCATTTAAATGCAATATTACATAATTTTCATGAAACATCACATAAAAAAAAAGTGTAAATAAAGTGTAAAAAATGTGTAAAAAAACGTGTATAAATTTTAAAAATAATAAGATAAAAACGATTTTTAAAAAAGTTAAATTTTCAGTTAATTATAAAAGTCATCTAACTTGACACTTTTTGTCATTCTATGTAGCCATGATAAGCGATCGTTAGTCTAAAGGACTAACGTTGCATTGATAAACCTAACGATCGTTAGCTTAACCTGCTCCAGCAGGTCAAGCAGGTCACCGCTACACACAATGTACGAAATCACCAGGTTTAGTGATTTAATAGGAAGAAAAAAAGATGGCTACACAGAACGGTAAAAATGGACAAGTTCGATGCATTTTTAAGTCATTTGCCCAAGAAAATTTAGTAACTTTTGTGAAGCAGCAGAATAAGGATGATTTAGGGGATGTTTGGATGTGCGCTTTCTACGTCCAGACATCCCCTTACATCAAAGGTTGAGGTCAATGATTCATAAAGGAGTTTCATACCTGTGACATCTGTGTAAAAATTCACAAGAGAACTCAAACTGCGGGAGCCATGATATCGCACACGCATTGTTGAGTTTAGAACAAAAGGAGTTGGAAATCCGTTAACTCCATATTTCGAAAGTGTTGATATATATTGTCTTCTAGAAACATGACATAAGCATGTCAAGTTGCCAAGTTGATCAAAGATGGTGGCGTGATATTCTTGTCAAGTGGGAAGATATGGACGGTAGAAGCATATATTCTTTGTGTGTTCACATGGACCAAATGCAACTTGCAAGTACTATAAATAGAGGTTCATGGACCTCAGTTGGTGCATCCCATCCTTTCAAGTATACAACAAAGTGTATTCTCCTAGTAGTGTGAGGTTATTAGAGAGTTTGTGTATATCTCCTAATTACAAGAGATAAGTGTTAATCTTTGTAATTAGAGAGACGGTGTAATTCCTAATTTTCATCATAGTTTTTACCCTATTGGGGTTTTTCACGTTAAATCCGTGTGTCATCTTTTATTGCATTTCATATTTTAGTTGTGGTTTTGCTTCAATCCGGTGTCAGTTTTCTCAACAAGTGGTATCAGAGCCAGGTTGGGTGTGTGTATAATTATTTATCGTATGCTCTGTGGTTGCCACTAATAAGTGGACCCTCTACATCAAAAGATAAATAAGATTATACTCACTCAAAAGGTGTTCGTTACTATTATTAGCAAATAATAGTTTTGTCGAAAAGTAGATTGTGATTGTAGCAATGGCGACGAAATTTGAAATCCAAAAATTCAATGGGAATAATTTCTCGTTGTGGAAATTAAAGATGAAGGCTATCCTTAGAAAGGATAAATGTTTAGCGGCCATTGATGAAAGGTCAGCTGAAGTCACGGATGACAGTAAATGGGACGAGATGGACGGAAATGCTATAGCAAATCTTCATTTGGCATTAGCAGATGGAGTTTTGTCAAGCATAGAGGAGAAGAAAAGTGCAAAGGAGATTTGAGATCATCTTGCTCGATTGTACGAGGCAAGATCGTTCCACAATAAAAAATTTCTTAAGAGGAAACTTTATGCTCTTCGCATGACGGAATCTACTTCGATGATTGAGCATATTAATAACCTGAATACTCTATTTTCTCATCTCACTTCTTTGAGTTGTAAAATAGATTCACAAGAACGTGCTGAAATTCTACTTCAAAGTTTACCTGACTCATATGACCAAGTTATCATCAACTTAACCGGTAATGTTCTTTCGAACTATTTAGTCTTCGATGATGTTGCCGCCGCCATTCTGGAAGAAGAAAATTGGCGCAACAACAGGGAGGACAGGTAAACTAGTTCAAGACAGGTGGAGGCTTTGGTGGTGACGAGAGGGAGGTCAATAGAATCTGGCTCTAGTGGGAGTCACAATCACGGTAAATCTAAAACGAGAAAGAAGAAGAATTTTAAATGCTTTAAATGTGGCAAGCCGGGTCACTTTAGGAAAGATTTTCGGGGTTTGAATACCTCATATCCTCAGGGAAATGTTGCTAGCACTTCAGAAGATGGTAACGCTTTATGTTGTGAAGCAGCGGTTGCAAATGAAAGCAGGAAGAGATTTGCAGATGTATGGCTATTTGATATGGGAGCTACTTTCCATATGACCGCAAGAAGAGAATGGTTTCATCAATATAAACCAATCTCTGGAGGCGGATCTGTGTACAGTTGCAATGATCATGAACTAAAGATCATTGGAATTAGAAGTATCATGGTGAAGATGCATGATGGTACGGTTCGTACTATTCGAGATGTGCGACACGTGGAGGGCTTGAAAAAGAATTTATTGTCTCTAGGACAATTGGATGATCTTGGTTGTAAGGTGGAAATACAAAACAAGATCATGAAAATTATAAAAGGCGCACTTGTACTTATGAGAGGAGAAAAGGTGGCTGCAAACTTATACCAGCTGAAAGGAGAGATAATGGAGGAGGCGGAAGCATCAGTTGCTTCACATAGTCCAAGTCATAGAGTTGCAGTAACATGGCATCAGAAGCTTGGACATATGTCTGAACAAGGAATGAAGATTCTTGTTGAAAGAAAGCTACTTCCTGGCCTCACAAAGGTTTCTTTACCTTTCTGTGAACACTGTGTTATCAGCAAGCAGCATCGCCTAAAGTTTAAGACATCAAATTCTAGAAGTGTCTATGTTCTAGAATTGGTTCACTTTGATGTGTGGCAAGCACTGGTTTTATCCATGTGAGGAGCAAAGTACTTTGTATCCTTCATTGATGACTATTCCAGGAGATGTTGGGTGTACCCAATCAAGAAGTCTGATGTGTTTGAAGTTTTCAAAGTTTACAAAGCGCGGGTTAAACTTGATTCTGGAAAGAAGATCAAGTGTTTGAGGACGGATAATGGAGGTGAATACACTGGTGATGAATTTAATACTTTTTGCAGGCAAGAAGGAATCAACAGGCAGTTCACAACAGCATACACTCCTCAACAAAATAGAGTGGTAGAACGGATGAATAAAACCTTGTTAGAAAGAGCAAGAGCAATGTTGGCAACTGCAAGCTTAAGAAAATCATTCTGGGCAGAATGAATTGTTCACCTTAGGAAAATACCACATGTTATATGATAAATCGTTCACCATCAACTACAATTGAGTTGAAGATACCAATGGAGATGTGGACAAGAAAGCCGATAAACTATTCTGACCTTCATATATTTGGAAGTCATGTGTACGTGATGTACAATACCCAAGAAACTACAAAGCTGGATCCAAAATCCAGAAAATGCTTGTTCTTGAGGTTAGCTGACGGAGTAAATTGGTATCGCTTGTGGGACCCCACTGCCCACAAAGTAGTCGTCAGCAGAGATGTTGTCTTTATGGAAAACAAAATTCAAGAAAATGAAGAAGGTGATAGCACTATAAGGGAAACTACATCAATACAGATGGAAAAGGAATTTTAGTCGAATGATACTTTTGAAGCTGCACCTCAGCATGAGGTGAATAAGACAAATGAGTCTCAAGCTCTTAGAACCCATACTCTTAATCGTGAAAGAAGACGTCCAGGGTGGCACTCAGATTATGTTATAGAAAGCAACGTTGCATATTGTCTTCTTACAGGGGATGGAGAGCCATTAAATCTTCAAGGAGCACTGAATAATCTAGATGCGTCGTTCTGGAAGGAAGCAATGCAAGAAGAAATTAAAGCCCTTCATAAAAACAAAACGTGGGAACTAGTGCCACTACCAGGAGGTAGAAAACCTATTGGAAACAAATGGGTGTATAAGATTAAGAAAAACGCGATGATCAGGTGGAGAGGTATCGTTCAAGATTGGTGGTTAAAGGATATGCTTAGAAAGAAGGAATCGACTTCAACGAAAATTTTTCCCTCATGGTTCGAATGATAATAATTCGAGTGGTTCTGGCAATGTGTGCTACATATGATTTACATCTAGAGCATCTAGATGTGAAAACTGTATTTCTTCATGGTAATCTTGAAGAAGAAATTTACATGCTCCAACGAGAAGGTTTTAAACAAAAAGAAAAAGAGAACTTGGTTTGCAGGTTAAACAAATCTCCATACGGTTTAAAGCAGGCGCCGCGATGTTGGTACAAGAGATTTGATTCTTTCATTAGGAGCCTTGAATATAATAGACTACATGCAGACCCTTGTGCATATTTCAAGAGGTTTAGAAATGATGATTTTATCATTTTTCTGTTATATGTTGACGACATGTTGGTAACAGGCCCCAACAAAGATCGCATCAATAAATTAAAGCTTCAACTGGCTAGGGAATTCAAGATGAAAGACCTTGGACCCGCAAACAAGATTCTAGGGATGCAAATTCACCAAGATAGAGTTAGTAGGAAAATTTGGCTTTCACAAAAAAGTTATGTGAAGAAAATCTTGCAAAGGTTTAATATGCAAGATTGTAAGCCAATATCAACCCCGTTTCCTACTAATGTCAAGTTATCCTCCAAGATGAGTCCTAGCAGTGAAAAAAAGAGGATGAAGATATCTCGAGTACCATATGCATCAGCAGTGGGAAGTTTAATGTTCGAGATGATTTGTACAAGACCAGACATTGCACATGCAGTGAGAGTAGTGAGTCGGTACATGGCGAAACCTGGTAGAGAGCATTGGGAAGCTATGAAGAGGATCCTTAGATACATCAAAGGAACCTCAGATGTTGCATTATGTTTTGGGGAATCGGATTTAATTGTCAAGGGATATGTTGATTCTGATTATGCAGGTGATCTTGACGGAAGTAAATCAACCACTAGGTATGTGTTTACACTTTGTGTGAAACAGTAAGTTGGGTGATCACATCAAATAACGTCTATTTTATAGCATCATTTATCCCATGTAATTAACCCATTTTGTATAATTATTGCAAAGAATTGTTACATAATCGTTTGTATTTGAGAATTGCAGTAATTATGGAGTACTTGGGGAAGATTAGCAAAAAGGCACGCATTCTAGAGCGTGAACGAAGACATTTAAAGATACTGACTCTGACATCCTATACGCCGTACCCATCAAGGAAGATACGGCGTATCCGTGCCTACACTTCACAAGAAACCACGAAGACATAATGACCAATACGTCGTATCCAGGAGACACCTATACGCCTATTCAAGATATAGAAGGTTAATATTCTAGAAGATATCAAACATGATCCTTACTCCAAGAAACCCCCAATACGCCGTATCCAAGTCTTTGGATACGCCGTATTGACGCGATTTTAGACTCTATAAATAGACGACCTAAAACTCAGTATTAGGTATGCAAGTGAATCCCTAAACCACCAAGTCGACCAAGAGACGAATAAAGGAGCATAGAAGGTCAGAATAGAGCCTCAAGATCATAGGAAAACTCTTGTAATCTTCGCACAACCGAATACGCGTTCGATTAAGGTTTCTTTATTTTAATCGTTCATATATCAAACCGTGTGTATTTTTACAATGACTATCGGCTGATACCTAGGTATCAGCCATGTTTATGAAGATCTAATGTTTGGTTTGTTTATATTGATTGCTTATTTATCGTTGATTATTGTTTATGTTTATCAATTTATACTTGTTTACGTGCTTAAGTATGCGACCTATCATTCAATTGGGTCTAGTCCTACATATTTAATGCGCTGCAACTTCGGTGTTATTTGGGCGTAGGCTAAGAGTCCAGGTTAGCTCTTCATATTGCGATTTATATATCTAGAATCATAGGATCACAAATATTGACCTATCCTTGCCTTTAGTTTAGTGAGCTTAGTTGAGCCATAAGGTGACCTTGGTATCAACGAGTACGTTCTTAATCCATTGGTAAGGACTCAGACAACGGACTACTAGTATATAAAGAGCCGTTAAGCAGTAAGTGGGTAAAGTCTCCATGAGCTAAGGTTTAGTAAGAGCACCATTATTAATCTCCTAAGATAGATTATAATTAACAAATGATTGCTTTATGCGGATGCGTCTAATTGTGACAGAATTAGCGTGTCTAGGTCTTAGAAAGAAGTACCGCCTAAGTCTAGGAATGATATGCCCTTCGAGATAA
The DNA here is from genome assembly GCA_026074375.1 of Tanacetum coccineum. Classification (NCBI taxonomy): domain Eukaryota; kingdom Viridiplantae; phylum Streptophyta; class Magnoliopsida; order Asterales; family Asteraceae; genus Tanacetum; species Tanacetum coccineum. Next base: position 26,129 of record BQNB010049121.1, on the reverse strand, counting down.
GTCAGTCATTGCACTAAATAAACAAACCTGCATTTTATTGGATTATTCATGGTTGATACGTTTTCCTTACATTAGTTCTTGACCGCTTCTCTATCGTTTGTTATTCTTCTTGTGTGTGTTTATTGCTTTACTTGTCATCAAAACCTTAGGTCAGATACACAAAACCATGCCAGTCTCTCAGGCTGAAACCCCCCTTTGAATTAGTTTTAGGTTTAACTTAGATAACTAAAATACTGATAAAATTAGGAATTAACGCTCTCGCTCTTAGTGATCGACACCCTACTTACCACAAAACTCCATCTGACCGGGTACACTGCCCGTTAAAGTGTTGTTTTTAGGTATAGTCGGCATAAAATAAATAGTAAAACTTGATACATAAATAACACCTACACAACGACACATCAAGTTTTTTACGCCGTTGCCGGGGAGTGAAGTTGTTTAATTCTTATTTTGTTAGTATTTTTAGTTTAGTGTAGCTTAGATTAATTTTCATATTTGTGTGTTTGATTTCTGCATTGTATATTTTGCATATTGTGTGTTTGTGTGTTTTCTGCTTTATTACAGTCTTTTGTAATATACTGAGTCGAATACTCAATACGGCGTATAAATTTTTTTCAAACCAATACAGCGTATTCGACTCTATCATCAATACGGCATATTCAGTTTACTGAATACGGCGTATTAGTCTATTTGACCGTTTTCTTTCCTAGCTATTTTATTACAGGTTAAAATAGACTACCCCAACATTACTATGGAAGAGTATATCAGGCTTGAGGAAGAAAAAGCTCGTAGGCGTGAAAAGGTGTATAACTGGGAAACTGCTACGTATGGTAAGATCTTGTATGATGAAGACGTTCTCGACCTCAGATCCGTTGAAACCGAATTCCCAGTTATAGCCTTCAATGATAGTTTGACATCAGGTGAAACACCATCTTGTGAACCCACGGTAAGTTCTCTTAACGATGAAATTAACTTTAGAATTTCGTTTGTCGATTTTGACGATGAAGATTACACGGTAGTTTTTGACAAAAACTTGTTTTCTTATAAAATAATTTATGTCAATAATTTGAAAACGGATTCGGAAAATGACAATGAGAAAAGAAATACGCCTTGATTCCCACCACTCGAGCCTACGGTCAGTTATTTTGATGATTTAAACAACTTTAAAGATTTTGAGAAAGAATTTTCAGCCATTGTTTACAATGATGCTCTAACGTCTAAATTAGATTTCTTAACTGAACCTACTGTAAGTCCTCAACATATCGATGAATTTAATTTAAAAGATGAAACATCATTGTCCGAATGCGACGAAGAGGAACAAAAAGTTTTAAACTTTAATGATCTATTCCCTTTTAACGTAATTTATCCCAATGATTCAAAATCGGATAAGGACAATGATGATGATAAAGTCGATGTTGGACACTCTTCGGGGGATTTATTTGTCAAACCGTTACCTGATGCAATAAATACCGATGTTGGTGCCTATGCACATGGGTCAAATAAGCTTTTGAAAACAAGTCATGATACATCTAATAAATTTTTCAAAACTGAAACTTTTATCAAGGGACTAAATTTTAATATCATGACTTGGAATCATCTTAACAAAGGGATGTCATTCATTTTTCTAATCAAGAATTTGTATGTGCCATTTGGCATCCCGTTCGACCTCAAATTGTTTTATAAGGATGGGATTAAATTGGGGCAAGTCTAACTTAAAGACTTTTCTATAAACAAAAGTGCTTGTCGGGAGACAACCCGGAATGTATTTTCAATTTTTATCGAGTCTGTCTTCCCAGATTGTCTATACGGCGTATCCAAACCCCATGGATACTACGTATTAGCCTTCTGGACGTTATCCAGTCTTTATTTTCAGCACAGTCTATACGGCGTATTCGTTAAACGAATACAGCGTATACGACACAAGTATCAATACGGCGTATCCTGGGGTATGGATATGGCGTATCGACTTCCTGTACAGTTTTTAGGATTTTATTTCGAGTCTAACCAACGAATACACGGAGAAAGAAATTGCACTTGTTTTCTTATGCTTAATACACGAACCTTCTGAACAAAAAGATTTGGTGGACTGCATATTTTCTGGAATTCTGTGTGTGTTGTTCGTGCTAGGATTCAGACCCGCTTTTGCACACACATTCTTGCTCACAAACGCTACATGGAGAATCTACCGAGCAAAATATCAGGGGAGTTTCTAATTTTAATTCTTTTTAATTCCCTTATTTAATGTTCTATATATACAAATAGGAACCAACAAACGAGGACGTTGTATAATTCAAGTGGGGGATGGAATTAGAATGTTTACTTTTCCTATTTTTCACACTAAAATGCTTAAATTATGCTCAAATTTAAAAAAATCCAAGCATACTTTTATGAAATTACTTGATACATAACCCGCACACAATACCCTTGTTAGATATTGTGAGGATTTAACCTTATCTGTTTCTAAATGTTTACCCAAATTCCACAAAAATATGAGTGTGTCGGTGATGTTGTAGACTTTAGAACTTGGCTTGGTATATCACTCGAGACCGCAGTGATGAGTACTATGGATTTAGATGGAGTAACTTGTTTAAATTGGTAAATTTTTAGGATTACACCCAAAACGCCTTTACATGTTGCTTATTAACTAACTACACTGGCTAGTTAACCCCCTTATAAACCCTTTGTTTACTCTTACTTTAAGAGTAATATACCCCTAGAAAAACTCGTAGAGCCAATCCTTTAGGAAATACACCAATTGTTTGTTTCATTACACCTTTACACCTTAGCCTACCCTGTTAGATTAAGTTTATTTTACAGTTGCTAGTTGCTTAAAGTGTAAAGTTTGTATTTCCCGAGTCTTGTGTCAATTTTGGTACGGTTGGGAAGAAGTTTGCACATTGCAAATGGGAATGTATATTATAGTCAAAACTCATGTATTTTTACTACCATCGCAATTAATGGTACGTCCGAAGAATGAAGAATTACCGAAGGAATTATCCGGAATTATTATGATCATGAAGATGGTGAAACTACTCTGAGTTTCGTATATAGTTAGATGAAAAAAAAAATCGCAACAAAAAAGAGAAGGAAAGTTTGAAGATAATCGATTCGCAACTACCGAAGGAATTACATGAAGATCGATTATTCGTTGATACAAATCGACGATGTAGAGTATTGTATAAAATGGAAGATATCGCCACTTGCCTTGTAAAGTATGTATAGTATGGGATGATTGGGAAGTTGACCGTTACGGGAACGCCAACTTAGGTTGTTGTTTTTGATCTATGATCAAGACGTTGTAAATAGTTGTGTCTTTATCATGGTAACGGTCGAGAAAAAGTGTCTAGCAACTTGTATTTTAGACTTAATTTATTTGTTTCGTAATTTTTATTTAACAACAATTTAATTCTCTTTCCTAATCATTAACCATGGGTTTTACGCGAATGAGGATGTGATCGAGCGTGCATGTCTATTCCGTCGTTACAGCCATGTATGCATGTCTCAGCTGCCTTGTTGGTTTATTACTATTGGTGAAAGTTAGAAGATCCATACCCTATATTACTCTACTAGTCCTACTCTTTAGCTTATTCGAGGTGGGAGTGAGCAGTCACATGTGTCTATCCCGTCGTTATGGGTGTGTATGTGTGGTCTTTGTCGCCCTCCTGGAATATTGGTATCGATAAAGATTAGTTAGAGTAATCAACCCTAAGCCTTATCATAAAAACCCATATTTACCTTTATAAACTTGTTACTCCTTAGCTTTAGCGGTGGAGATGTGTATCCTTGCCAAGCTTATGATAGAATACTCGTCACGACCGAGCAATTGAGCGAATTAGTTACATGTTACCACATAGATTAGTTGAGTGATTTGAGTGTTTTCATCTTCCTATTTCATGAGGTGTTTGGTTGTGTACTTGTAATAGATCAAATAAATGCTTTAACGGAAAATATCCTTAGGGATACATTTTTATAAACTTCTAAAGGCTACTTGAGGACAAGTAGGATTCAAGTGGGGGGATATTTGATGACATCAAATAACGTCTATTTTATAGCATCATTTATCCCATGTAATTAACCCATTTTGTACAATTATTGCAAAGAATTGTTACTTAATCGTTTGTATTTGAGAATTACAGTAATTATGGAGTACTTGGTGAAGATTAGAAAAAAGGCACGCATTCTGGAGCATAAACGAAGACATTTGAAGATACTGACTCTGACATCTTATACGCCATATCCATCAAGGAAGATACGGCGTATTCGTGCCTACACTTCACAAGAAACCACGAAGACATAATGACCAATACGCCGTATCCAAGAGACACATATACGTCGTATTCAAGATATAGAATGTTAATATTCTGGAAGATATCAAATGTGGTCCTTACTCCAAGAAACCCCCAATACGCCGTATCCAAGTCTTTGGATACGTCGTATCGATGCGATTTCAGACTCTATAAATAGACGACCCAAAACTCAGTTTTAGGTATGCAAGTGAATCCCTAAACCACCAAGTCGACCAAGAGACGAATAAAGGAGCATAGAAGGTCAGAATAGAGCCTCAAGATCATAGGAAAACTCTTGTAATCTTCGCACAACCGAATACACGTTCGATTAGGTTTCTTTATTTTAATCGCTCATATATCAAACCATGTGTATTTTTACAATGATTGTCGGTTGATACCTTTAGGTATCAGCCATGTTTGTGAAGATCTAATGTTTGGTTTGTTTATATTGATTGCTTAATTTATCGTTGATTGTTGTTTATGTTTATCAATTTATACTTGTTTACGTGCTTAAGTATGCGACCTATCATTCAACTGGGTCTAGTCCTACATATTTAATGCGATTTATATATCTAGAATCATAGGATCACAAATATTGACCTATCCTTGCCTTTAGTTTAGTGAGCTTAGTTGAGCCATAAGATGACCTTGGTATCAACGAGTACGTTCTTAATCCATTGGTAAGGACTCGGACAGTGGACTACTAGTATATAAAGAGCCGTTAAGCAGTAAGTGGGTAAAGTCTCCATGAGCTAGGGTTTAGTAAGAGCACCATTATTAATCTCCTAAGATAGATTATAATCAACAAATGATTGCTTTATGCGGATGCGTCTAATTGTGACAGAATTAGCGTGTCTAGGTCTTAGGAAGAAGTACCGCCTAAGTCTAGGAATGATATGCCCTTCGAGATAAGTCAATCATTGCACTAAATAAACAAACATGCGTTTTATCGAATTATTCATGGTTGATACGTTTTTCTTACATTAGTTCTTGACCGCTTCTCTATCGTTTGTTATTCTTCTTGTGTGTGTTTATTGCTTTACTTGTCATCAAAACCTTAGGTTAGATACACAAAACCGTGCCAGTCTCTCAGGCTGAAACCCCCCTTTGAATTACTTTTAGGTTTAACTTAGATAACTAAAATACTGATAGAATTAGGAATTAACGCTCTCGCTCTTAGTGATCGACACCCTACTTACCACGAAACTTCATCTGACCGGGTACACTGCCCGTTAAAGTGTTGTTTTTAGGTATAGTCGGCATAAAATAAATAGTAAAACTTGATACATAAATAACACCTACACAACGACACATCAAGTTTTTGGCGCCGTTGTCGGGGAGTGAAAATTAATCTTGATTTTTATTTTGATATTTTGGTTTTTAACATTAGATTAGATCTAACCCTTACGACTAGTGTAATTATTAGTTTAGATTAATTTGCATATTTGTGTGTTTGTTTTGTGTGTTTGATTTCTGCATTATATATTTTTGCATATTGTGTGTTTGTGTGCATTATTACAGTTTCTGATTTGAATACTCAATACAGCGTATTCAAATTTTTGGATACGACGTATAAATTTTCTCAAACCAATACAGCGTATTCGACTCTATCATCAATACGGCGTATTCAGTTCACTGAATACGGCATATTAAGCTATTTGACAGTTTTCTTTTCTAGCAAATTTATTACAGATTAAAATGGACGAACCCAACATTACTATGAAGGAGTATACCAGGCTTGAAGAAGAAAAAGCTCATAGGCGAGGTAAGGTGTATAACTGGGAAATTGCTACGTATGGTAAGATCTGGGATAATGAAGACGTTCATGACCTCGGATCTGTTGAAACTGAATTCCCAGCTATAGTCTTTAACGACACATTAACATCTGAAGCAACACTCTCGTGTGAGCCTACGGTGAGTTCTCTTAACAACAATAAAATTGACTTTAGAATATGGTTTGACGAATCCGACGATGAAGATTACACGATAATTTTTGATAAAAATTCGTTTTCTCATAAAATAATTTATGCCAATGATTTGAAAACGGATTCGGAAAATGATAATGAAAAAGTCAATATGCCTTCACTTCCATCACCCGAGCCTACGGTCAGTTGTTTTGATGATTTAGACTTCTTTAATGATCTTGAGAATGAATTTCCAGCCATTGTTTACAATGATGCTCAAACGTCTAAATTAGATGATTTGGACTACTTTAAAGATTTTGAGAAAGAATTTTCAGCCATTGTTTACAATGATGCTCCAATGTCTAAATCAGTTTTGTTAACTGAACCGATTTTAAGCCCTCAACATATCGATGAATTTAATTTGAAAAGTGAAACATCATTATCCGAATGTGATGAAGAGGAACAAAACATTTTATACTTTAATGATCTATTTCCTCTCAACGTAGTTTATCCCAATGATTTAAAATCGGATAAGGACAATGATGATGATAAAGTCGATATTAAACACTCTTCGGGGAATTTTTCTGTCAAATCGTTACCTGATGTAATAAATAATGATGTTGGTGCCAATGCACATGGGTCAAATAAGCTTTTGGAAACAAGTCATGATACATCTAATAAATTTTTCAAAACTCAAACTTTTATCAAGGGATTAAATTTTAATATCATGACTTGGAATCATCTTAACAAAGGGATGTCATTCATTTTCCTAATCAAGAATTTATATGTGCCATTTGACATCCCGTTCGACCCCAAATTGTTTTATAAGGATGGGATTAAATTGGGGCAAGTCTAACTTAAAGACTTTTCTGTAAACAAAAGTGCTTGCCGGGAGACAACCCGGAATATATTTTCAATTTTTATTGAGTCTGTCTTCCCAGACTGTCTATACGGCGTATCCAAACCCCATGGATACGGTGTATTGACTATATGGACGTTATCTGGTCTTTATTTTCAGCACAGTCTATACGACGTATTCATTAAATGAATACAGCGTATACAAGTATCAATACGGCGTATCCTGGGGTATGGATACGGAGTATCGACTTCCTGTACAGTTTTTAGGTTATTATTTCAAGTCTAACCAACGAGTACACGGAGATAGATTTGCACTTGTTTTCTTATGCTTAATACAGGAACCTTCTGAACGAAATGATTTGGTGGAATGCATATTTTCTGGAATTCTATGTGTGTGTTGTTCATGCTAGGATTCAGACGCTTTTTCAGCACACAATCTTGCTCATAAACGCAACGCCTGGGTAGATCTTACCGAGCAATATCAGGAGAGTTTCTCTTTCTAATTTTTTTAAATTTCGTTATTTAATGTTTTAGATATACAACGGGGAAATGTTGTATATTTCAGTGGGCGGGATGGAATTAGAATGTTAACTTGTCCTAATTTTCACGATAAGAGGCTTAAATTATGCTCAATTTTTTTCAAGCATACTTTTGTGAAATTACTTGTTACATAACCCGCACACAATAACCCTTGATAGATATTGTGATGATTTAAGCTTTCTGTTTCCAAATGTTTACCTAAATTCCACAAAATATGAGTGTGTCAGTGATGTTATAGACTTTAGAACTTGGCTTGGAATTATTATTCGAGGACACAATATTGGAGGTTAATTATAGATTTATATTGGGAGTAACTTGTTTTAATTGGTTAATCTTAGGAGTACAACCAAATCGCCCTATACATGTTCGCTTATTAACTAACTACACCGGTTAGTTAACTCAGTTTAAAAACCCGTCACTCTCATCTCTTAGAAGTGATGACACTAGTTTAGAAACAACCCGTAGAGCCAATCCTTTAGGAATTTACACCAATTATTTGTTTTGTTACACCCTTACACCTTAACCTACCCTGTTAGATTAAGTTTAATTTACAGTTGCTAGTTGCTTAAAGTGTAAAGTCTGTATTTCCCGAGTCTTGTGTCATTTTCTATCTTTGGTGCGGTTGGAAATTTGCACATTGCAAATAGGAATGTATACTAGTAGTCAAAGCTCATGTGATTTTACTACATTTACAATTAATGGTGAATCCGAAGAACGAAGATAATTACGATAGAAGAAAGGAAGGAATTATCCGGAATTATTATGATCGTGAAGATGGTGAAACTACACCGAGATTTGAAGTTTAGTTAGTAAAAAAAAGAGAAAAATTGCAAGAAAAAAAAAGAGAGAAAGAAAGTTTGAAGATAATCGTTTCGCGAAAGAGCATTACCGAAGGAATTATACGAAGGATCGATTATTCGTTGATACGTCGACAAAAATCAACGATGTAGAGTATTGTACAAAGTGGAAGATATCGCCACTTACCTTGTAGAGTATGTAAAGTTTTGGGATGATTGGGGAGTTGACCGTTATGGGAACGCCAACTTAGGTTGTTGTTTTTGATCTATGATCAAGACGTTGTAAATAGTTGTGTCTTTGTCATAATAACGGTCGGGAAAATAAGTGTCTAGCAACTTGTACTTTAAGCCTTAATATATTTGTTTCTTGATTTTTATTTAACAACAATTTACTTCCCTCTCACCTAATGATTAACCTCTGGTTTTACGCGAATGAGAAGCCATACAAACGTGCATGTCTATTCCGGCGTTCCTGCCATGTATGCATGTCTTGTACCTTGTTGATTTACGACTTTTGGTGAAAGTTAGAATGAGTTCATTCCCTATATCATTCTTATCGAAAACCGTTGGTTAAATTCGAATGGGGATGTGATCGAACACACATGTCTATCCCGGCGTTCCGAGTGTATATGTGTGCTTCAGCTGCCTTGTTGGAGTGGTACTTCTGGTGAAAGATTGTAGAATGATCAACCGTAAGCCTTTCTATACAAAAAACTCATATTTACCTTTATAAACTTGTTACTCCTTGGCTTTAGTGGTGGAGATGTGTATCTAGGGGTGAGCAGAAATCGCACCGCAAACATTCGTTGATACAAAACAACGATGTAGAGTATTGTATAAAGTGGAAGATATCGCTACTTGCCTTGTAAAGTATGTAAAGTATGGGATGATTGGGAAGTTGACCGTTACGGGGACGCAAACTTAGGTTGTTGTTTTTGATCTATGATCAAGACGTTGTAAATAGTTGTGTCTTTATCATGGTAACGGTCGAGAAAAAGTGTCTAGCAACTTGTATTTTAGACTTAATCTATTTGTTTCGTAATTTTTATTTAACAACAATTTATTTCCCTTTCCTAATCATTAACCATGGGTTTTACGCGAATGAGGATGTGATCGAGCGTGCATGTCTATTCCGTCGTTACGGCCATGTATGCATGTCTCAGCTGCCTTGTTGGTTTATTACTATTGGTGAAAGTTAGAAGATCCATACCCTATATTACTCTACTAGTCCTATTCTTTAGCTTATTCGAGGTGGGAGTGAGCAGTCACATGTGTCTATCCCGTCTTTACGAGTGTGTATGTGTGGTCTTTGTCGCCCTCCCGGAATATTGATATCGATAAAGATTAGTTAGAGTAATAAACCTTAAGCCTTATCATACAAACCTATATTTACCTATATAAACTTTTTACTCCTTAGCTTTAGCGGTGGAGATGTGTATCCTTGCCAAGCTTATGATAGAATACTCATCACGACCGAGCAATTGAGCGAATTAGTTACATGTTACCACATAGATTAGTTGAGTGATTTGAGTGTTTTCATCTTCCTATTTCGTGAGGTGTTTGGTTGTGTACTTGTAATAGATCAAATAAATGCTTTAACGGAAAATATCCTTAGGGATACATTTTTATAAACTTCTAAAGGCTACTTGAGGACAAGTAGGATTCAAGTGGGGGGATATTTGATGACATCAAATAACGTCTATTTTATAGCATCATTTATCCCATGTAATTAACCCATTTTATATAATTATTGCAAAGAATTGTTGCTTAATCGTTTGTATTTGAGAATTGCAGTAATTATGGAGTACTTGGTGAAGATTAGCTAAAAGGCACGCATTTTGGAGCATAAATGAAGAGTTCGAGAAAGTCTACTGATCTGACAGCAAATACGCCGTATTATTCTAGACCTATACGACGTATCCAAGACTTTGACGAATCAAAAGACCATTGCCTGACTTTGAAGAATACGCCGTATCCACATCAGTATATACGTCGTATATTATACTTTGGTCAAATATCAAGAAAAGCACACTTTCAGCCAATACTCCGTACCCAAGAAGCTCGATACGCCATACCCAAGATGTACAAAACACCATACCAGAGTAGCCCAATACGCCGTACCTAAGATGTACAATACACCATACCGGAGGTGCTCGATACTCCGTATCCAGGAGGCCAAATACGCCATATCCATACCAGCTCAAGAAAATTCTAGAATATTTTATTCTTGGAGCCCACGCCAAGCAACCCCTAAGTCTAGGAATGATATGCCCTTCGAGATAAGTCAATCATTGCACTAATAAACAAACCTGCGTTTTATCAGATTATTCATGGTTAAGTTCGTTTTTTCTTTACATTAGCTTGACGTTCTTTATATTTGTTTATTAACTTGCGTTTGTTTAATTGTCATAAAAATATTGGTTAGGTTACCCAAAATCTATGCCGTCCTCAGTCTGGAAAAACCCCCTTTTTTCATTAGTTTTAGGTTTAACTTTGATAACTTAATTACTGAATAGAATATGAATTATTGCTCTCGTCTTAGTGATCGACACCCTTATTACCACGAAATTCATCGGATCGGGTACACATGCCCGTTTAAAGTGTTGTTTTTAGGTATAGTCGGCATAAAATAAATAGTAAAACTTGATACATAAATAACACCTACACAACGAAACATCACCAATCTATCAGATGGACGTCAAAACGGCTTTTCTCAATGGTCTACTAAAGGAGGAGGTTTATGTTGCACAACCAGATGGGTTCGTTGATCCTGATCATCCATAAAAAGTTTACCGTATAGGATAGATTATATGGATTGAAGCAAGCTCCGAGAGCCTGGTTTGATGAACTGTCAAATTTTTTGATGTCCAAAGGTTTTACTAAAGGTACCATTGACCCTACTATTTCACGATAAGATACTGGGAGGACATTCTACTTTTAAAATTTTCTAAAAGATTTGAAAAATTAATGCACAGTAGATTTGAGATGTCCTTAATGGGGGGAAATGAAATTCTTTCTAGGACTTCAGATCCACCAATCCCCATGAGGTATCTTTATCAATCAGGCCAAGTACGCTTTAGAAATACTTAAAAAACATGGTATGGATAAATGTGATAGCGTTGGTACACCAATGGCTACTAAACCTAAACTGGATGCAGACTTGAGTGGAAAACTCGTAGACCAAACTGACTACCGTAGTAAAATCGGGTCACTCATGTATCTAACATCTAGTAGACCAGACATAGTGCAAGCAGTATGTTATTGTGCACGTTATCAAGCAAGATCGACTGAAAAACACCTCAAAGAGGTTAAAAGGATCTTTCGATACTTAAAGGGAACCACTAACATAGGACTCTGGTATCTAAAGGATTCTGGCTTTGAACTAATAGCTTTTTCAGATGCCGACCAGGCCGAATGTCTTGATACTCGCAAAAGCCCTTATGGAGGAATACAATTCCTAGGTGATAAATTAGTCAGCTAGATGTCAAAGAAGCAGGACTGCACTGCAATGTCATCAGCAGAAGCAGAGTACGTGACGTTATCTGCAAGTTGTTCTCAAGTTGTGTGGATGAAGACACAGCTTAAGGATTATGGCTTCAACTACAACAAAATACCGTTGTATTGCGACTCTCAGTCAGCCATAGCAGACCCTCTCAATTCAAATCATAGTTCAAAAACTTGTACCATTATTATTATATCCGAGTTATTGTATCAAAAATTCAGCCACTTGAAATTATATAAATATAAGTAAAAACAGTATGCTGTGAATTGAAAAAAAATAATCAAAACTTTGGCTTGCCTCCTTACACATGTGTCATAGTCCTTCTAAAGTGTAAATCTATCAGACCTGAGTGTGCTATCTACATCTCCATAATCACCTCCCATCACTCTCAGCACTAGTATTCACACGCTACTCTCTCACGCATCCGCTCTCTCATATTCACATAACACCTCTAACTTTAGTCTCATCCTCCAAACCCATGGAGAGCTATTTGCTGTCGTAGAAAATAAAGAGACTAATAAAATTGGAATCTGTTGATTCTACGAAACCAGATTAGAATCGAGTTCGTTGCGCTCCATACTTATAATCGGTAAGGGATTCAATTTGATACGCAAGTAAGGCTGACATATATTTGTGCATGCTGCACGAACAGTACAAGCCGGACTCAGAATCGTTGATGCTTAAACTCAGATCGCAATGAGATCCGCTTATTAGAGAGGAGGAAGAGTGTGATGCAGCATTGTGTACATATAAGAGCAAAACTGCCAATATGTACTTATCACATAGAGAGTTCAGTATGAAATTTAATCGTTTGTAGCTTGTTCGCGCGACTAATCTGCAAACTCCTGTATTGTATGTAAACTACTCCCTAATACACTCAGAATATCCAAACGACACCTACCTTCTTAATGAGAGATATGATGTAGGTTTCTGAAATAGGTAGAAGATTCAACTATTATCAATTTATTTTATTGATAATTATGGATTGTATCTCGTCTACTTAGTCCTAGAAAAATTCATAGAATGTGTCCTAAGATTCATGATTGAAGAGAAGTTGATATAACACAAGAATATGAGTCTGATAAAATGTGTAACCTATCACCCCCAGTAAAAATCAAACGACTTGTGAGACCTTCCGCACGTCACACCATCCATACTCTGTCTCACACTACTATATATATTTCATTTAGCGATAAGTAAATATTTTGACAAATACCTGCCTAATTCCTCCCCCACTTGTACATGAACTAGTCTGAGTTTCTATGCCTCCACTCGTCTCTATGTACTCGTTCTTAGCATCCAAAATATTGTTATACCTTGATGCATCAAATCCCTTTTTGATAATGACTCAGACCTTGAAACACCTTAATCAACTTAAACCAATACTTATATCATGGCGTGCAACTTTTTTTAAATACATTTTCTTGATATTTTTTTGCATATCAACTTACCTAACCTCGACCAAATTTACCTTTTGCAACAAAATTAATCTCATGAGGGTTTGAATCTAGTTTTGAAAAATCACACACTACAGTTTGGTTATTTGATGAGCAAAGATCATTAGCCATAACTAGAATCTTAGAACGGTTTCCATGTTGTCTTTCCCAACCAAATCCCTCTTTTTCAACTAAAGCTTTCTTCATCCTCAACTGGCATCTTCAATAACGGTATATCATAAACTGGCATCGATTCTTATTCTTCAACCCAATATTACACCAAAAAAATGAATATTAGGTTTCATCCTTTTGAATAATTTGGATAATTGTCAACAAATCCTTTCGTCACTCCTCAATGTAATCTTTTATAAATATCATCATAAAATACTGGAGGTCTTCTAATAGTCAACTCGCCATACATAATATTCTCTAATTCATCAAAGTTGAACCTTCACCTCAAACCGAACGGTTATTTCTGACTCTTCGCCTTTCATTTCTCTTGGTGACTTCTTTAATCAGGAACTTCGGCTCTTGATCATTGATGTTGTGAAAATAAAACAATTGGTAAACAATTGATTTGTTGTAGATAAACGAAGAGATACCAAACCTGGCTCTGATACCAATGATGTAAGTGAAAAATATACGGAGATAAATAATTGGATCTGTTGTTCTACGAATACCCAGAAACATTTCTTCCACTATCGTTGATTCAAACGAAATAACCGATAATAATCAGGCAAACTCAACAAACGTTGATTCAGATCGATACTCGATTATTAAGAAAATCTTAGCAAATGCCTAAGATACAAAGGCTACAGCTTTTTTATCAAAACTCTAGATATATCCAATACAATGAAAAAAATCCCTTTCTTTTATAGGACAAGTAGTTTAACCTAAAAAGATTGAATTTACTTTCCTATTTCTAAACACAATAATTGATTAAGAATATGTTTCCTCTATATCAAAGTTTATTGTCAAACAAGAAACATAAATAAAATAAGGAAAGTAAATATTGTGACAAATCTGCATCATTCTCTCGCATAAATCTATCGATTCATTGGGAAAAAATATCATCTGGAAAGATCGTCAATTGCGAAATCAACAAGCAAAAATATTGGCAAATGCTTCTGACAGCATATGTTTTATTACAAAAATGTTGAAGTTTAATATATATGCTTAACAAAAAATAATTTCTAAAACGCACACTGAACTTTAATCCTATTTACGATTTTTTTATATATAACAATGTTATTTATCAGATAGAGCTCACTTCTTTTTTTATGTTATCGATTTCATTCAAAACAAATGTCACTGAACGTCGTCGAACTGCGAACAAACAAACTCTACTATTTACAATGCTTCTGACTTACGCATGTCGTTTAACAAACTTTATTTATCAAAATATGAAATGTTTTTCTATCGAGTAATTAATATAAAAAATGATGCCATTGAAAAGATCATCGAAATTGCGAACAATACGAGCCCATTATTGCATTGTTTCTGACAAAACTTACGCTTTTATACAAATATATTGAAGTTAATATTATATTTTATTAAAACTTTATAAAATGGTCTTTGAGGTTATCATTCTTTCGCTAAGGTTGATATACAGTACCTGTGAAAATGTTATCGGCCGTTTTTTACAAAATTATCCTGCAGCCTCTCCGCTGATGACACACGGGTTACGGAAACCTCGTTTTATGGATTTAAACAAAATGTGGTAGACCCAAGTTACTTAACAATAATCGCAGCCCAATCCATTTCGGATCAATTTAAAGCCAAAACATATAAAAAAATAACCCTAAAAATTAACCCTTAATATCTCACGTGATAATATACCTTACTATATGTATTTATCATTCACCTTTGTTTTTGAGTATTTGGAATAGTGATTTGATATTGAAGGAAGGAATGGGCGGTGGAGGTGGTGAGAAAGTGGTGCAGGAACGTTAGGTGGAAAAGGCTCATCACTTTCTTCAACTTGATTTTCGAATTATACGCTTCTGCATAGTCTTCTCAGGTACTTTAAATTGACCCATTGCTCTCGCTAGGCTAACGTCGCTCTCCTTTTGGTATAACTGAAAATCACCATCATCTACCGTTCAAGCTTCAGTTGTCAGTTGTCTGATCTATTAACCCTAAGAAGCGAGGCTCTTCTATGTATCCTTCTTAAACAAGCGATTGCTTTGGTAGATCAGATTCTCGACGTTCTGCATTTTCTCTGCTATCTGACAATTTTTTTTTGGGGATGAACGATGCTCAAAGGTTCACACTTGACCTTGAGTCTTTGATCGGGCAAGATGACGTTTGACCTTGCTTTCTTAAAAATTGCTGGCCTGATATTATTACTAGTGCCATATGTGCCCTTTTAGACTGTGCTGCATCCTCGTTGTCCATAGTTGCTGATGTTGTTATAGCTTTGTCTTGTGAGGCCTTAAAAACCGACACTAGCACTGCTTTCAACTTGTTTACAGATTCTGGTGACGGTTTTTCCGACAAAGATAGAGCTTCAGTCGCTAGTGATTTTAAGGTATTGCTTAATAATGGATCCAAGATGCGTGGTGGTAAATACCAATGTGTGATCTTGTATTTCGACAAATTCCTACTACCCATGCGTCGTTTGAGGTCTTTATCGCAAAATTAGTTCACTCGTCAACATGGGTCGAATTGAATTCTATCTCGTTAGTGCTTGGAGGTGCCAGCAAGGACCTAACTGGATTCTTTTCATCTCTGGATTTTGCCCATGAGAGTCTTGGTGAGGGTAGTTGGCAGCAAGCAAAACTTTGTCTAGATAATTTGGTAAAAGACGAGTTATTTCCTAATTTGGCTGAAAGTTTTAACGCGGGCTGCCCAAATATTGAAAAGTTAGAAGACTCGATCATGTCATTTGTCTCATTCAAAAAGGAAAAAAGCTACATCAAATCTTTGCACGAAGTTTATGGTTTATCGGAGGCTGTGAGAAAGATCCTTTCATGGGAAGCAACTATATCTTGTATCTCACTTGAAGGAAGTAAGTTGATTAAAGTTGAAGAGGTTGTTGCTGATGGAGACAAAAAGAAAGCTCTGGGAAAAGGCACAACTGTTTTGATGAAGTTTATAAAAGATAGATTACAATCTGTGACAAGAAATATCAATGCATCCTCCTTCCCCGAGAAATTGTCAAACGGTTTCCTTTCCTTTTTGGACTTGAAAGACGCTAGCTTTGACCAGTTACTACATAAAGTCAAAGAAATCGTTGCCAGCAATAAAAGCAGAAGGCTTCCTAAGACTCCTAAGGTAACAACACACCTTACATGCTTATTATTATGTTTTTTATTTATAATCGAGGATATTAATATGTATCGATTTGTGACACTACAGGGAACTCGCGATTTTTCAAAAGAACAGATGGCTGTAAGAGAGAAAGCATTCTCGATCATTACTAATGTCTTTAAGAGGCACAGTGCTATGGAACTTGATACTCCTATATTTGAATTGAGAGAAATGTTGGGATTTATCATCTATGTAACCAAGTTACTACGAGTACGCAGCGGATTGGATCTAGTAATAGCATATGATTAACACGTACATAAGAAGTAAATAGAAAACGTACCTCTTAGTTAATTGATCAAAAAAACAAATTAAGCGACTAAAACAATCGCCTCTACGGTTGCTCACATAATCATGTCAACCGAGTATACTAAGCTTGCTAGGCTTAACTTCACAACGATTGACACGGAACAAACCTTGTATAATTAACACAATACAGAACAATATGGACTTGAACCAAAAAATCAATCACCGAATATGGGATTAAACCCCAAATTACCAAGAATTCCTAAGAAACGAATTCAACCAACCCGAAACCCTATTTTGGTTCCTATACGTCGAAAACAGGAGAGATCAACCAAACACCTGTGTATAACTTCTTGAGTGTCGAGCAAGGAGGAGGAAAAAAGAATGAAACGATTTAAAGCTTTAAGCTTTATCGAATTTGTTGTAAAGTGAAACCGAAATACCAAAAGAACCCTTTAAAGGGTTTTGTACGAATCGGGGAGAGAACACACAAGAAACGACTGTAGAGTTTAGTGTTTTTAGGGATTTTTATACTCATCTGAATGTGGAAGGTTGTTGTGAGGGGGCTTTTTATAGCCTCTCTATCATATTTGTGAGTCAAACTTGGGAAACGACAGTTTATAAACTTATCACAACTTTCCTTACTTCTAGTTATCCAAAAAAACGGCCCTTATCACCCCTAAACCATTCCAAACCGAACCTGGAATATTCATGAGAACCTTCTAATCGTTTCCAGCTTTTTAAGACAAAATACAAGTCTATGTCTTATTCGATTTTAGTCCTTGTGGTTTATCTTGTGAAGTATAAAATATATTCTTCGTGTATTAACGTGTGTGTCCCCAATAGGCTCACATATTCGTAATGTATTCGTGCTAGTTCGACTACCATAATCCAATAGCTCCCACTTAGGAATATTATGTGATAAGAGTTTCCAAAATATCTCAGTTATTTAATGGTTATAAATTTCTTGCTTGATAATTATTCTTTTGTTACAAATACCGTTAAACCATGGATATGGATCCTTAGTCATTCCATATAGTTTAACATTATGTTTCTCGTTATAGAAATAATTCAGATATACCAAATGTAATCAAGAATCATCTTGCATTACCCTTTGGGGAACGGCCCATTCCATTTATCTGATAAATCTGGAGAGGCCCAATGGTATCTTTTGCAAATAACATGTGGAAGAACAAATCCTTTATTGAAACTAAAAGTGTTGTGGATGTGCTTACACATACACTCGAAAAATGGCTTTTTACCTTTGTTTCAGGACCTTGTTTGGCTATAATCACAAAAGTGATATCCACTTATACAGAACTTATTGCCTCTCAGTCTAAGGGACAATTTTATTAACCCATTTTCGAATTTTATCTGTCTGGATCAAAAGAAATGATCGAAGGTATGGGGTATCCAAATGCATCCCTTTGTGAAATACTTATGAGTTTGGTTGGGAACGTTCCATATATTCACAGGAAATATAACCAACACTCTCTTATTTGACTTACATAACATATTCATATTGTTTTTAACCGGACAATGGACATATTTAGAATGATAAATCATTTCATGAAGGATTAAACATGCAAATATAGAATAACAGTTGTTATATGAATGATAACAAATCCCAAGTATCTTTATTCATCAGAAATTAAAAACTGTCTTACAATTCCAAAATTATCCAAATACTAATCAAACACAGAGTTACATGAAACTACTAGCTGGCAACAATCCGATATTCCTAGTTAATTCAGAATGCTTAGGGAATGCCAAAGCCTTTGTGAAAGGGTCAGCTAAATTATCATCTGTGTCAATCTTTTCTATCTTTACATCACCCATCTTAATGGTCTCGCGAAGATAGTGAACTTTTGCGCGAAAATGTCTTGCACCTTTAGTGACTCCATCATCTTTCGCTATTGCTATGGCTCCAGTATTATCACAATACATACTTATGGGTTCTTCAATTGTGGGAACAATGCCAAGCCCAGAAATGAATTTACGAATCCATACAGCCTCTTTCGATGCATCAAAAGCAGCGATATATTCAGCATCTGTAGATGAGGTTGCAATAATACTTTGTTTTGTAGTTTTCCAGTCAACAACACCTCCATTTAGAACGAACACATATCCAGTCTGCGACTTTACCCAGCATCCGTCAGATATCCAGCATCAGTGTAGCAAGAAACTCTCAGCTGTCGTTTCAAATTACCTCCATATACCAGAAACATATCCTTAGTATTGCGAAAATACATAATAATATTTTTAACAGCAGTCCAGTGTTCTTCACCCGGATTTTATTGAAATCGGCTTGTCATGTTTTGTGCAAAGGCAACATCAGGACGAGTACATCTCACAACATACATAATAGATCCTATAGCCGAAGCGTAGGGAATATTCTGCATGCGCTATTTCTTAGCAGGCGTTGAAGTACCTTGCGACTTACTCAATTTAAGCTTTTCTTGCATTGGGATCGTTCCACGCTTGGAATTTTCAGTGTAAAATATTTTCAAGATTTTCTCAATGCAAGCACTTTGATTTAAACCAATTAACCGCTTTGACCTATCACGGTAGAATCTTGATTCCACGAAATATATGCAGCATCCCCTAAACTTTCATAGTCAAAACTTCTCCAATATAGAATTTTTACATCTTGTAACATTGAATATTGTTTTCCCATGAAGCAATATGTCATCGACATATAGAATTAGGATGACGACATAACTCCCACTAGCTTTTTAGGTATACACATGGCTCATCAGGATTTTGAGTGAAACCAAATTTCTTGATTTCATCATCAAATCGCTTATTCCATTGCCTTGATGCTTGCTTAAGTCCATAAATTGAACGCTTAAGTTTGCATACATGGTTAGGATATTTTGGATTCACAAAACCCTCAGGTTGCTCCAGATAAGACTTCCCAGAAAGAAGTCCATTGAGGAAGGGCGGTTTTTGACATCCATTCTTTGCGCCATATCCTCATAGTCATAGTACGCGCTATAGGCTAGAGAATTCTTATACTCTAATGTCTGCAACAGGAGAAAAGGTTTCTTCATAATCAACCCCGTAGGTTTGAGTGAAGCCCTTTGCTACAAGACGAGCTTTAAAGATGTATACTGCACCATCCATGTCAGTCTTTTTCTTGAAGAGCCACTTGCTACCAACGGTTCTAGCATTGGGAGGAAGCTCAACTAAGACCCATACATCATTGTCTTTCATGGATTGCATTTCCCACATTCATCGCACAAGCATTTCTTGGATCGGAATCCAGCAAATGCTATTTTATAGTTGCGGGTTCACCGAGAGATTCGCCCTAAACTTCATGTTCTCAGCATCGATGTATAAACACAATCGATCTGTGGGACGGCGTGTCCTTGTGGACCTACGAATGGGATTGATATCACTTTGAGGTTCATCAATTTCTTGATCATCCTCTTCATGATTTAAGCTAGTGTCTACAGAAGGATTTGTATCTTCTTCTTGAATTAGTTCAAGATCTTCCACACTCCCACTTGCTTTCAGATCTATAAGATCATTCTCAAAGAACTCAGCATTCCGAGCAACAAAAAACTTTGTTCTCAGATTGGTTTGTATAAAGAATATTACCCATTGTTTCCTTTGGGTATCCTACTAAATACACCTAAATATCTAGGATCACAGTTTTCAGGTTTGGTAAGTGTATCACGCTTAACAAGTGCCTCAACTAACCCCAGACTTTAAAGTAAGACAACTTAGGGGCTTGCCCATGCCATATTTCATATGGTGTCTTGTCACCTTCTTTAGTTGGAACCATGTTGAGAATGCGTGCAGCAGTCTCAAGGGCATAATCCCAAAAGGACTTTGGTAGAGTAGTTTGACTCATCATTGATCGAACCATGTCTAGCAGTGTTTGATTTCTCCTCTCTGACACTCCATTGTTTTGAGGCGTGTAGGGAGGAGTGCGATGGGCAATAATCCCATGCTCCTTTAGATGATCCAAAAACTCTTGACTCATATATTCACCTCCACGATCAGAACGTAGTGACTTAATGGTCTTTCCGAGTTGGTTTTCTACTTCCTTTTGAAATACCTTAAAGGTTTTAAACACTTCGTGTTTATGTTTCAGCAAGTAAACATAACCATAACGACTAAAATCGTCAGTAAAAGTGACGAAGTAGTTGGCTCCTTGTCTTGACACAATTCTAAATGGGCCACATACATCGGTGTGTATTAGTCCAAGTAGATCTTTAGCCCTTTCCACTTGATGTGAATAGGGTTTTCTTGCCATCTTACCAGACAAGCATGAAACACACTTTCCTAATGACTCAATGTCGATATAATTAAGAAGTCCATCATGTTGCAACTTTTCAATGCGTTTCTTGCTAATGTGTCCAAGACGACAGTGCCACAAGAGAGAAGAGTCTAAATTAATTTTGGCTCTTTTATTAGTAATTGCATACATAGAACTATCGTTTGTATTAGAAACAAGGACATATCAATTCAAAAATGCCATCTCCTGGGACAAGACCATAAAATAACTAGAATATTCTTTGAAACTGAGAATACATTGTTATCATCAAAACGATTAATAAATCCATCGCAAACAAATCATCGAAAACTGAAATAATACCTCTAGTAATAAAGGGAGCATAATGACAATTGTTCAAGACAATAACTAATCCACTAGGGAGCTCTAAATGATAAGTTCCAATTGCTTCAACGGCTGCACGATGACCATTGCCCACTACAGGCTCAAAACCCCTGTTTTCAAGCTTCTTAAACTTCCCGTAGTCCCCTGAGTAGTAATACAAATATGAATACCACATCCAGTGTCATAAATCCAAGATTTATTAGGGAAACGAATAGAGTTTTATGGTGAAAATACCTAAAGTGCTAGCTCCCCTGAGATAGCTATCCTTCTTTTTCATCAACTCGGCGAGATACACGGGACAGTTCCTTCTCTAGTGCCCAACTTCACCACATTGGTGGCAAATGGCGTCCTTTACTGGGTTATCCTTCTTAGGTGGTGGAGGAGTCTTAGGTTTAGGAGCAAATGGGTTAGGTGCATAACCCATCTTGCCTTTTCCTTTACCATGACCCCCCTTAGTAGCTTTATTCGGTTTATTTTTCTGGTTTTTCTGAACCCATCCTGCTCGTATTGCATGAAGTGCAGGATTATCATCTTTTTTTGGCAGCGTTTCTTCATGCAGCTTAAGCATGGCATGTAGTTCATTCACAGTCTTCCCCATGCCGTGCATATTAAAATTCTGCATGAAGCTGGCAAAATCCTTATTCAGAGAGACTAAGATAAGACTCACTGCAAGGTTTTGACCTACTGGTTGACCGAGTCGCTCCAAGTTGTCAATGTAGCCCTTCATCTTTAGAACATGTAAGCTAACAGATTGACCTTCCTCCCACTTGTAAGTGTGAAATTCTCTCACAGTCTGCAGAAGTTCTTGTTCAGCTTGTTTGGAAAACATAGCTTTTAGTTCTTGGAGCATGTCATAAGCACCAAGATGAGCTAGACTCCGTTGGATATCTAGGTCCATGGTTAATAGCATGAGCACAGCAACTTCCTTTTGGCCTTTAACCCATGCAGCATGAGCTGCAAGGTCCTCAGGAGGAATGGGTGAGGCCATTTCAGCCCGCCGAATCTTCTTAGGGATTCTTCTATGTCGGCTACTTTGACGTCGTCACAAAGACTTATGACGCTGTCGCTTTGAGACCATGACGGCGTTAGATGGAAATCTTGATGCCATCTCTACGAGCTGTAAACCATGCATGATCAAAATTCCGTAGAGTTTTCCGACTGAGGTAGTCATCTACAATATAAAAGTTCAATCAATTAGTATTTTCGATAATTAAATTCTTAATAGAATTAACTACCCAATTAATTTACTAATTAAGTCTAAGATCCAACTTGACCTCCCACTTATTACCAAAGGTCTGACCAGGGCGTAAACAAGTGGGGCAAGAGGTAAGCGTCGAGCGTTAATTGCATTTATAATGCAACTCTTAGGTATATGATACTGGTCAAAACATTAGTAAGCAAGTAATAATGTTAAGAGCATGTTTAGTATCATCTTATGCCTCGGGTCCAAGGTCTGACCAAGCCTACTCGAATTAAGTCGACCAAGCTAGAACTTGTAAAAATCGTTAGAGGTCTGACCAGTACACGAAATTCACCAATTGCACGTGTTCTAGGTTGGCTGGCATAGACTTAAAATTTTACTAGGGGTATAACACATAAATGTGTCAAAATGTGTACAAAGAAGCATGTAAACAACTCTGTAACACTGATTTTAAAAACATTTAATAATGACACTGTAGTGACATGCCATGGTTCACGGTAACTCCAATCGAACTCGCAAAGAAGCGGAGAAACGGGTCAGCGCGAAGCTTATTAAAAACCTTATTTCTTTTAGGAATTACGTAAAAACAACCCGCCTTAAACTTCTCTTATAGTCTGTTCTAGTGGATGAGCTGTACTTCCCATGAGTCCATAGCGTCCAGTTTTTAATTCATGAAAAACAAGTTTCATTATTTTAACGTTTTATTAATTTTTCACAAAAATAGTTTTCCACGAAACAAATGGTTGGTCACTATGAGCATACATTAGGCGTGTAAAATTAATAGACCTACTTTAAAATCATCTTTTAAAATATATGGCATATTTATTTAGGCGTGTACACTAGTAGCAATAAATAATCATGCATACAAGATTCATAATACAAAAGATGACATTAAGCATACAAGTAAGCATGTAAAATCCGAGTTCTCTCTCGAGTCTTCCCCAAATGGAGAACCATAAGACCCTTACTAGGTTTTCTGCTAAAGTGTCTAGATTGCCCCATTCACCACATATTGTGATTGAATGGGTCTTATAGCCGGAATAGACAATAATTAAAAGGGAAACATACAAGCTAAATTAACAATTTTAATTTTCCTTTTTAACCTATATTAACTTTTAATAGTATTCATGATCAAAATCTATATATTTTATTCATCTTATGGCAAGGAGTCGCATATCATTTCATATTTTACTAGTAAAACATAAATAAAATATCTAACGCATCAGATCATAGCATATGTTTCAATAATAGGCATGTATACTAGGCGTATAATTAAAACATAAAACGTGTAACCCATAAAGCTAAAACGAGTTCACTCGTGATGCCACTGTTGGGATTTATCATCTATGTAACCAAGTTACTACGAGTACACAGCGGATTGGATCTAGTAATAGCATATGATTAACACGTACATAAGAAGTAAATAGAAAACGTACCTCTTAGTTAATTGATCAAGAAAACAAATTAAGCGACTAAAACAATCGCCTCTACGGTTGCTCACACAATCACGTCAACCGAATATACTAAGCTTGCTAGGCTTAACTTCACAAACGAACAACCATTGTATAATTAACCCGATTACCGAACAAACTATTGACTTGTAACCGAAAAACAATCACCGAATTAAGGATTAAAACCCTAATTACCTCCGAATTCTAAGAACCGAATTCAACCAAACCCGAAACCCTATTTGGGGTTCTTACTTCGAACAGGAGATCAAACAAACACCTCGTGTATAACTCTTGAGTGTCGAGCAAGGAGGAAACAAGAATGAAAACGATTAAAGCTTTAAGCTTTAATCGAATTTGGTTGTAGAGTGAAACCGAAAACCAAAAGAACCCTTAAAGGGTTTTGTAGAAATCGGTGGAGAGAAACACAAAGAAAACCGAATGTAGTTTAGAGTTTTTAGGGATTTTTTGTACATCTAGAATGAGGCAAGGTGTGAGGGTATTTATAGCCCTCAAATCCTATTTGTGATAAACTAGGAAACGAGTTATAAACTTATCACAACTTTCCTTACTTCTACTTATCCATAAAACCGGCCCTTATCACCCCTAAACCATTCCAAACCGAACCTGGAATCTTCATGAGAACCTTCTAATCGTTTCCAGCTTTTTAAGACAAAATACAAGTCTATGTCTTATTCAATTTTAGTCCTTGTGGTTTATCTTGTGAAGTATAAAATATATTCTCAGTGTATTAACGTGTGTGCCCCCAATAGGCTTACATATTCGTAATGTATTCGTGCTAGTTCGACTACCATAATCCAACAAGAAACCCGTACAAGAAAATATGGGGAAGACTCAAAGTTGATATATGATCTAGCTGATCAGGTGAGATGTTGATGTATTAACATATGTAGCTCGTTTTGTTTCTGTTGTTTTATGTAAAATATAATATTGTTTAATTTTTAGGGTGAAGAGCTTTGTTCCTTGCGATATGACCTTACGGTTCCATTTGCTAGATATGTTGCTATGAATGGTCTCACGTCATTTAGACGTTACCAGATGACAAAAGTCTACAGAAGGGACAAACCATCTAAAGGAAGATACCGTGAGTTTTATTAGTGTGATTTTGATATTGCTGGTGATGAATCGATCGGAGTGGATTTTGAGGTGGTAAAAATATTGACTGAATTACTTGATGAGCTAAACATCGGTGAATATGAGGTAAACTTTCTGTTGGGTTTAACCATTACATCTTCATTGTCCAATTTGACACGTAAGATTTGTGTGTAACGGGGTTGATGTTTCTATATTATCATTTTTGACGTCTTTTCTGATTTAAACTAGTTATAATACCCCGTGCACGCACGGGGTTTTAACATAAAATTTTGATTACTTATTAATAATTTGTTTGTAAGGTTTGATTTAAATTGCATAGGATTATATCGTACTTAGTTATTATCACGTCCTTGTCTTTTTTAGTTTTGATAATAATTGTTGTTTAATTCCATTAGACCTTAATCTTTGTAAAATTACTCCCCTCTTTTCTAAGTTTTTTTCTTTATGTTTTTGACACTTATACTTTTATGTTTAATTCTCTTTTTTTCACTATATAAAAACGTGGGGTGATTTTTTTTGCCAATTTTGGAAATATTTTGACTTTTCTAATTAAAAATAATTTAAAAAACCTTAAAAAGAAATTCTAATTAAAAAAATATTACTAAATTTAGTATGATTTGATTTTTTTGAAATACGAATATCCTACTTGACGTTTTCCTTTACTATGTAAAAGATTATAAGGATATGCAATCTTGATCATCCATCTCATTTTAGGGAACCATATCTTTGGGTGACATGTGTCACTTCTTAATTAAATATCCACATTTATTTTTAAATTAAAATAACTTTTTATTTATTCATTTTTTTATAATTTAATTTCACCATATTTTCTAAAATTTTGTGCTCTTTAATTCAACAT
>BQNB010049120.1:3712-42201 GCA_026074375.1 Tanacetum coccineum | reverse complement strand
AAGTTTTCATCATCGAGATGAACATGAGCCACTCAATCTGTACTTTCACCATTTACCACATTAACATCATCATTTTCGGACTTTCTCAACTTGCACTTATGAGCATAGTGATCGGTGTCCCCACAAACATGGCCTTTTATGGTTCTCTTTGACTATATGGACGTCTTGAATTTGTCACGATTCACCCACAAATTGAATTTCATTTGACTGTTTCGGGAACCTCTCTTCGAAGAGTTCCCGACTTGCACATGATGAGCAGTGGACCCGTGATTCACTCATTTATCTCTATTCCTAGCTTCTTCCTCAATGAGAAGATGCTTCAAGAGATCATCCGACGAGTAATCATCTTTCTTATTTATCAACTTCTTTGAAATGTCATTCCATGATGGTGGTAGTTTTGAAACAATAGCACCAACTTGTAGTATTTCAGGAATGGGAATAGAAAGCACATTCAACTAGTTAACAGGAAATTAGAGTTTATGCACTTGCTCCAAAATAGGTTTCTCGTCAACTATTTGAAAATTAAAGAACATGGAAATAAGATATCTATTAGTACCTTCTTCCTGTTTCTTGTACTTAAACTTCAAAGTAGTCCATAACTTTCGCGGGTCGGTGATTGGAGCATAAACATCATAAAGCCTATCAGATAGAGAATTATTGATGTAACTACAACACAAGGTCTCATCTTCCCTACGAATCATCCTTTGCTTCTCAAGCTCGAGTACTTCATTCTGATCAACTTCTTCTCCTTCAGCGGCAATGGGATTGGCGAGAATTAGAGCCAAGAGTGGATCAAGAACATAGAAGATCTTGAGTATGATCAACAAGAACTTCATCTTGTCAGCCCATCGGGTGTAGTTACACCCGTCAAATTTGTCCAACTTGACAAATTCCAGATTCATGATGCGAAGGTTTGAGGACAATGATCCAGCTTCCATGGCAACAAGTATTAAGCTTAAAGATTGTTGAATATAACTTAAGTAGCAATAAGAGAACTAATAGCTGAACAACCAAACCAAGCAGCAAACTTCTAGACAGAACAACAGCAAGCAAATAACCTGATACAAAGGAACAAAAGGACAGAAACTAGAAACTGCATGGAATTATTGTATGTCCTTTAAGCTTAATACGAACTCGTGTATTTGTTATGAGTCTACAAACGTACAAGCCCTAGGATTTCATGTAGCCAATACGTGTATATTCGGCAGCAACCGAATCAACATAAAACAGCATTGATAGCAAAAAATTGTTAATGTGAAGAAAAATGATGGGATGATTATGGTTCTAATATCAAGCAATTGGCTTTGTTGTGAGTATTCGAATCATGGAGAATGGTCTTATTTATAGTTAAAATATAACATCCCACTAAGCAAGTTGTTGAGAAAATATAGGATAAATATTTGACTAAAAAATCAAATCGTTGCATGATATAGATCATGAACGTATACATATTTAGTTGTAAAGTGCATGAGAATTATTAAGGAGACCCATTCATCCATGTTTATCACCAATCACTTTTCACTTATTAACCTTGATATCTCACTTAATTGTAAATCATACCCCCATCATACTTACATAATTGTGAAGTGATAAACTATACAACCTTAATATCCAATAATGACACAATTCACATAAGAGCTTATTAATAAATATGAATCCTTCAAGAGAATCCCATTACCTGAATTTGATCATGGATTGTTAGCTCAAATCACACCTGTGAAATGAACATTGGTTTCATATCAAACCTAGCTTTAGTGTACTGTTTCAATTTTAGTCATTTAGTGTTTATAACTCATCTTATAATGATCATCATTATTAAGCTCCACGAATAAACTTAGAACATGTATCTTTTTAACATAAACATGATACTTTTCATTTGAAATAGTTTCACATCATGAAGCACCAACTTGTCTTGTGATCATTTCTCTCTTGCTCCTAAACTTTTCTTTAAAATCACCATCATTGACATATACTTAGTTATAACTTATCCAATTAGTTTTTTTCTTATACTATATATAAACATTTTGTTGCGTTTCGGTTTCAAAAACTTCATGCATGATACATTATGATTCACTATTAATTGTTGTGCCCTTTACTTTATTAAAGACCAACAATTTGACGTGTAAAAATATTTGTGTCAAATAAAGGAAAAAAGTAAAGACACAACAACATACCTACTAAAACACCACACAACACCAGAATACCAATAACAAAACAACAACAAAAAACAAAATTTCAACATTGGGAAATGAATACTTGACTTAGCTATATCCTCAACTATGTGCAAAAAATGCCTACAACATCGATTAATCGCCGCATAGACGCTAGTAAGTCATCAACCTTTTCGATTTGTGTAAATTGGCGAACAAATCAGTCAACGACGGTCAACGACGATCAATGGTAATCAAACTTGCTGAAAACCTACAAAATCTTGCCAAAAATACCCAAAACTCATCTTATACTTGTCTTAATCACTTATAGTAGTTGTTAGATGTTTATAACTATCACAAGTTATTATAGTAGTTGTTAGATGTTTATAAGTTGTCTTAATCACTCATCGTAAACTTGTTTTAAATCTTGCCGGAAATACCCATAACTCACCAGAAATACCAAAAACTCGACAAAAATACCAGAAACTCACTGTAAATACTCAGAATTTGTCAAAAATGCTAATCTGATGAATTACCGACTAATCTCGCCTAGGTCGATTACAATATACAAGGGGGTCGACCGCCCGACTATCGATTCATAATTTTTGCATCCTTGACTATATCTCCATTGTATTATAACACATAGACCTTGTTTTCTGCGTTAAATTAAGCTTATACAAATGTGTATAGTAAATAATGAAGTAGAAACCATAATAAAAAGTCACCAGCACGAATCTACAAAACCAATATCTTCATCGACCCGTAAACCACACCACGTACGCGTTTCTTCCCCCATGATGGTGACAAACTATCGGAATCATCATTGACGTGTATGCCCATTTACTCGAGATGTTATTCAAAACTTTTCAAGATTTTTGCTTAGACTGTGAAGTACCATTAACATTCTGAAGCACAAAAATTATCCGGTGAGAATTGTTTGCTGATCGCATCGCTACTCTATATTCTCTGTGGCTAACTTACCAACCTCGTATTTTGTCGGCTATCTGTAGTAGCTACTAATGGAGTAAACTTGATATTCCAAGTTTGAAACTAAAGTACAATCCCCAATTTTTTTACTTAAGCTTGTACTATTGATGATTGAACAACGGTGCAGAGGTAAATCTCTAAGTACTCTATACTCCATCGAAAGTATAAAAAATACAACACCTCTTGAAACTATTGTTAGGATCATTAAAAGTGTCGATTATGTGATTTTGTATTATTTAAGTCATTAGTGTTTCTTTTGATAATGTCAAAGTAGTTTGTAATAAGGTATATTATGCTAAAAGAATGAAATAACATAATTACCAAAGTCTAGGGACTAGATGTGACAAGTTAGGAAAATAAGGAAAGGAAGTCTCCTTCCATCACGAGCATTTAATCTTTGGTTGATTGTTCGTAAGAAGTTGACAACCCAGGATCTTATTCCTGTTTAGGATAGATTGGCCTCTCTTGGTAGTAGGTTTGTTGTTATGTGAGAGTTATTCCTGATTCTCACGTAAGCATTTATTTTGACGAAATGTTACGTTTTGCGCATGGGGTATGGGATAGGCTGAAACTTTTTGAGAGGGCATGGGATTCATCTTTCCTATCTTTTTTTGTATCTATTCAATCTATTTTGCCTATTGCGAAAAGAAGAACCATGAAGAGCGTTGTTGCTAAGATTGTTGTTGCAGCCACTGCGTACTTTATATGGCAAGAGCGGAATGAAAAATTACATTTAATGAAAAACAATAAGCTAAAACAACTTAATAAGCTAAAATTACATTTAATAAGCTACGCTACTTGCTAAAAAAACTAGCTAATTAGATATCTCTGTGAGTGAGGGTTTATAGGCAAGAGTGGAAGGATCTAGACCTTAGACGCTCCCTTTAATCCAAGCCATTCATTTATTCTAATCATTGGATCTTGCTTTGTGGCCGTTAGATGAAAATAGAGCACACGAATTGCCAGCGTGGCAATCCAATCATTGGGACATGATTGTACTTCTTTTGCACTGTTTTTAGTGTAAAAATTCTAAGTCATTAGTGTTTCTTTTGATAATGTCAAAGTAGTTTGTAATAAGGTATATTATGCTAAAAGAATGAAATAGCATAATTACCAAAGTCTAGGGACTAGATGTGACAAGTTAGGAAAATAAGAAAGGGAAGTCTCCTTTCATCACCTATAAATACCGTTCTAATCTTCATTAGAGGGTGATGCACTTGTAACAAACTCTTCCATTTTCCCTCCCTTTTATATCATTTGAATTTCAAATACTTGCCCTTCTCTATTATTTTCTCTATGCATACATGTTCGATATGATTGATTCAAGATTAATGTGACCTAACAAGTGGTATCAATCGCCAATAGAGAATTAGAGTGTTCGTTTTGTGAGGTTTTTTTCTCGTCCGACAATTCGATTTGTGTCCGAGAAGCGTACAATGATGTTCGGAGAATTCGGTTGAAGATTTTGAGCTTTGGAGATCGATTTTGGTAGTAAATTTAAGTATTTGGGATTATCGAGTGTAGTTTTACTTCGTTAGCATTTCTTGGAAATGGTATTCGTGTTCTCGGAAGAAGTTTAGCATTCTCGGAAGTGTTATTCTTGTTTTTTAGCAGATTCAGTAGTGATAGTTGTGTAATTTCGATAAGAAATATCTTGTAATAGATATATACGACCTTTCGGTTCTATCGAAAATCGTATATTAGGAGCTTAGTTTCAAACTCGGTTTTATCGAATTTGTGAAATAAGGTTTTGCTATGTTTTATCTCGGAAATAAGCTTTCAAAGTCATAACATACATCTATTTTACGGTTTAATCGTGAATTGAAGTGTTGAAAAACAAAATTTCTCTAATTTTAAAAATTCGGTCATCAAATTCGGTTTTATCAAATTTGAATTTTAAGGACTTTTGGATTATCTAGTCATCATAAATTTCGGTTTCATCGAATTTGTGGTTATTAATAATCCATAATTGTTGAATTTTTCAAAATTTGGACCTACCGAGTTTGTAGCTAAATCGAGTTTTAGGTTTTACCGAGTTTGAATTTCCGAGTTTAATAAGTTTGTAGATTACCGAGTTTGTGTACTGTTCGAGAAGTATATCGATCTTCAGATCCGTAAACAGTGTTGTCCGAGTTTGACTACTGTTACCGAATTTGATACTATTCTCACAAATATCACTCATTTTCGTCTACAAAGATCCAATCTTTGAATCATAAGACATGTCGACATCCAAAACATACCAACAATCCCTTGCTGATGCCGGTTCTGAGAATAGGCCTCCTATGCTTGAAAGGGGTAGTTATATACCATGGGCAAGTAGATTCAGACGATATCTAAACCGGAAGAGAGACAACCGGAAGTGGCTTCTCAAAGCACTTGATGAAGGCCCTTATGAGTTTAAGAATTTCGTTCCTGAAGGCTCGACAATACCACGATTGCAAACTGCAGAGGATCTTGAAGGTGATGACTTATTGCTCCATGATGCTGAAATGGAGGTCATGAATATGATTCTACTTTCTATTCCTAATGAGATTTACAATTCTGTGGATGCTTGCACTTCGGCCAAGGATATGTGGAAACGAGTTGAACGATTGATGAGGGGAACTATACAAAACAAAGTTGACAGAGAAACGCGTTTTACGAACGAATTTGATCAATTTGTTGCTGAACCAGGGGAAGCACTTGTTTCTGTCTACAACCGTTTTGCTCAGTTAATGAATGATTTGGAACGAAATAACATGAACTTTCCAACTGTTACAATTAACACAAAGTTTCTGAATAGTTTGCAACCGGAATGGTTGAAATATGTGACTCAAGTTCGTCTTGCTAAACAATTGACAGTGGATTCGTTCGATGATCTTTTTGATTATCTTCAGCAATTTGAGAAACTGGTTAATGCTTCAAGAGCAAAGAAGTTAGAAAAGTCTCATGACCCTTTGGCTCTAGTAGCACACACGGGTTCATCATCCAGACAAACATCATCTTATTATGTGACACATCCTACGTCTGTGGTTGATTATGATGATGAGTACCAGCAGGATGATGTTCACAACAATTCTGAAGATCCTCTAGTCTCTGCGATGTTGCTACTTGCAAAAGCCATTACTCAAAATTTCTCTAATCCAACAAATAATCGTCTTCGTGCTTCATCCAACACCAGAAATCAAGCAATCATTCAAGGAGACAGGGTGAATATTCAAAGCAGGAATTCTGGTAATACTGGAAGAAATAGCAGACGAGCTTATGTTCAAGAGGAAGTTGTTGAGGGAATGAATGCTCCAAAAGAGACTGGAAATGTTCAAAGGACTCTTCGAACTCCATCTTCAGGCAATACTTCAACTGTTCAATGCTACAACTGCAGTGGAAAAGGACATTATGCTAGGAATTGTCCAAAGCCAAGGGTTCGTGACTCGAAGTATTTCATGGAAAACTGCACTGACGTGGCGTAAGCACCAGACATAATCATTAAAAGAGAGGGTTTTATTTAGTGAAAATGGCATGGGAATTTTAGTTTATTTTTGATATTTTTGGGTTTAATATGTCAAAAAGGTCTATAATCAAGTCATCGCTAACAATATCCGTAAGTATACTTTCTTACCCACTTTTCAATACCTTTTTGCGTTTTTTTTCCTTAATTACTTTTATACTTATTCTTTTCTTTCTCGGAGATACTTGCTTTCCCGCATACTTATGATAAGCATACTATTTCAAATGAAAATTGAAGTTTGCAACCTTCACACTTCATTATAATAGCAATACCAGCTTTAACGTTCAACATTACATACGGATAATGTATCAAATAATTTAATCATAAAACTTTCGACGTGGGTTAGGCTAAGGTTTAATGTTGTAATAATAATGTTTTATTTTTTTATTATTAGTTCTTAAGAGAAACAAGAGTAAGTTTGATTGGGTCTCTTTAAAAGAAAATGTCTATATCACGCGAACGTGATCTTAATGCGGTCTCGTAAAGATTTCAAGCACAAGTTCTAGAATTAACAAATCACCGACACACTCATACAATTTTAAACCGATACCAATACTCCAGAAAAGGCGACAAAACTACAAATACACATCCGTAACGACGGATGAGACACTTGCAATTGCTCAATTCCTTAACTCGAGAAAGCTAAAGGCAAAAATTATTTTCTAAATATCTAAAGGTGAACCTTTCGTTTTTTTGAGTAATGGGTATAAATATGCTAGTAAAGTTAATAATCCAAAGTCAAATTTGCTTACGTGATCAATAAAATGTTTCTTCTTCAAAAATTTAAGTTTTTATACATTTTATCACTACTTTTAATATATAGATTTAATTTTGACTTCTATATTTGAAAACGTAGATAAGTACACATTTTTTGAAAAATATAGTTTTCCTATTTATCCCCCCCCCCCCCCCCATACTTAATATGAGCATTGTCCCTAATACAAGAAATATTATAAGGAAAAGATAAATTAGATGTAACTTCCCTTTTGACGAATTCAGCAAAATTTGTACGGAGCTCAGTGGTAGCCTTCGAACACGAATTCGTACATATTTCCACTTTTCTTTTTCTACCTGCAATAATACTACTAACAAGTAAAATAGTACAAATAGTACAAGCTACATATAATAATACTAATATAAGTTTTTAGTACGGGAATATAAAATACTTGTTTAATGCCAACAAAGGCATATTACACACCATAATAATAATAATAATATTAATAATAAATGCCTTCGGCTTCCTCCTCAAATAGCTCGGGGGTGCATAGGCTCCCTAATATGGAACATTTAGTGCCCAGCCATATAACATGAAAAGACCTACATACCTATTAAAATGATATGACAATCTCCTTGACATCCTCTCTAACTCTCCCTGTTGAATCTCCATACGACCCATCCTGTCGTATAAATCAAAAATGGAATGGCGTGGGCGTCTAGGTGCAGCAACTCTCGGGTCACCAGGTGCGGGCTCCTCAGCAATCAACCTCCCATTAGAGCCGATCAGCTCTCTAAGGGTGGTTGTATCCAATGGTCTACAGTAAACTAGAGCACTCAAACCATCCAGCATCTCACCAGTCAATAAATACGCCCTCTTAGCAATCCTTGTGATAAACTAACCACAACAAATCATGCTCTCCCTTTGACTCCCAACTCCTATCCTCTTGAGCCACCTTGTAATTAACCAAGCTACATTTGCATGCCCATTTTGATGCTTTGCTTCAAACATGCTTATCAATC
This sequence comes from Tanacetum coccineum, assembly GCA_026074375.1. Lineage (NCBI taxonomy): Eukaryota > Viridiplantae > Streptophyta > Magnoliopsida > Asterales > Asteraceae > Tanacetum > Tanacetum coccineum. The sequence goes on along the minus strand of BQNB010049120.1, from coordinate 33,840 downwards.
AAAGCTCTTCCTCTAAACTTTTGTCATAACCAGGTTGTTTCCTTTTGACATAGACCATAAGTGATCAATCTTTTTGTAATACCTTGAGAATGGGGTTTCCTGATGGCCCCTAGCAGAACTCTAATATATTGCACAATTCAATCTCACTATAAATTCTCATCAACCAAAATAGATTAACCATTGGAAATTAGCAAAATTTTTTAAATAAATTAAGCCGTCCAAGAAAATAATTCTCAAAATTTTTTTTTTTTTCCCTCGTCTTTCTTTCATCATTAGAATACAAACTCCACCCAAACGTCGAGCAAAATACAAAATAGACCAATCTAAGACCAACGGTCCTACTAAACCTGACCAAGCTTACCACAAACAACACCCACCCACACCATCCCTAGTCCCACAGCACAGCTCAACCCACACATAGGAAGCCAAAAAAACCAGGCAACACACCAACTCATATATTAAAAAGGGCATCTTAAATAACAAAAGTACGCCTCCATGCCTCATAGATAAAAATCTTTATCATCTCCATCCCCATCTCTAAACACTTTTCATTGGCGTAAACATATCCTGGGCCGAATTGTACTTACACCGCAACCCATATTAATTTAAGCACTCCCCAATCACAAACACGGACGGACATAAAATTGTTTCGGAAGTAAGCATGCAAGGATTAGTGTTTGTACCTATGTTATTCAGCTCTGTAGCTATTGTGCCCCAATTTCAAAAATTCAGATGTACCCGTGGAAGCAAATCCTCTTCAGCTGTTTCATGTTGACGTGTCCTCTATGGACCTAGAAGAAGACCCGACTTCCAAGATTCGTTTGTACATGGGTCTCAATACAAAAACATCATCAAAGCATGAATGTAATTAGTGTTAGGAAAGTATTAGAGCCAACGACATGCAAACACTAATGAGTTTAGAGAGATAGTTACGGATGTAAGATGTTTTGTGAAGAAAGTAAACAAGTTCAAAGATTTTTTTTAGTGAGGACCGTGGTCATAGATTGACTATTTTAGCATATGCTCGCCGTTTGGGGTTGTATTCTAATGATGAAATCCAAGACGAGGGATTTGAGACTTATTTTCTTGGAGGCTTAAAAAATTATGATAATTTCAATGTTAATCAATATTGGTGAGAAATTAGTAGTGAGAATGAATTGATAATATCTAAGAGTTCTGCAAGGGCCATCAGGAAACCCATTCTCAAGGTATTACAAAAGATGATCACTTATGGTCTATGTCAAAGAACAACTGGTTATGACAAAGTATAGAGGAAGGAGCTTTGATTGATAAGCATGTTTGAAGCAAAGCATCAAAATGGGGATGCAAATGTAGCTTGGTTAATTACAAGGTGGCTCCAGAAGGAAAAGGAGTTGGGAGACAAAGGGAGAGCAATGATTCGTTTGTGGTTAGTATACCACAATGATCCCTAAGAGGGTGAATTTATTGACTGGTATATTTGGATGGTTTAGTACTCTAGTTTTACTGTAGACCATTGGATACAAACACTCTTAGAAGCTGGATCGCTCTAATGGGAGGTTGATTGCTGAGGAGCCCACACCTGGTGACCCAGAGTATGTTGACACCTCGACCCCCACTTCCGTTTCAATTTTTGAATTATACGACAGGAGTGTCTATAAGATTCAACATGGAGAGTTCGAGAGGAGTATCAAGGTAGACAGTCATATCATTTTAAATAGGTATGTAGTCTTTTCAGTAGATGGCTGGGCACTACAAATTACCATTAATAGGAGCCCTTCACCCCGAGCAATTTTGAAGGAGAAGCCGCATGAATGTTAATTGAATAATAATATTATTTTATTATGTTAGTAATAATGCCTTAGTTGGCATTAAACAGTATTTTTATCTTCCCGTACTAAAAACTTATAAATATTATAATTATAAGTATCTTGTATATTTGTACAATTTTACATGTTAGTAGTATTTTGCAGGTATAAAAAGAAAAGTGGAAATATGTACGAATTCATATTCGAAGGCTACCACTGAGCTCCCGTATAAATTTTGTTGAATTCCGTCAAAAGGAAGTACATCTAATTTATATCTTTTCCTTATAAATATTTAACGGCATAATGGACAAATGCTCAATATAAGATATGGGGGGGGGGGAAAAATAGAAAACAATATTTTCAAAAAATGTGTACTATATCTCGTTTTCAAATATAGAGTCAAAATTAAAATCTATAAATTAAAAGTATGTGATAAAATTTATAAAAACATAAATTTTTGGGGAAGAAAACATTGTATTGAACACTAACAAAAATTGACAAAGGATTATAACTTTACTAGCTATTTATACCATTAACTCTAAAAAACTGAATGTGTTCACCTTTAGATCTTTAGAAAAAAAAAAAATTCCTTTAGCTTTTCACGCGTTAAGGAATTGAGGCAATTGCAAGTGTTTTCATCCGCGTTACTGATGAGTATTTGTAGTTTAGTCGCCTTTTATGGAGTATTGGTATCGTTTAAAATTGTACTATGTCGTGATTTGTTAATTCTAGAACTTGTGCTTGAAATCTTTACGAGACCGCAGTAAGATCACGTTCGCGTGATATAGACATTTTCTTTTAAAGAGACCCAATCAAACTTACTCTGGTTTCTCTTAAGAACTAATAATAAAAAAATAAAACATTATTATTACAACATTAAACCTTAGCCTAACCCACGTCGAAAGTTTTATGATTAAATTATCTGATACATTATCCGTATGTAATGTTGAACGTTAAAGCTGGTATTGCTATTATAATGAAGTGTGAAGGTTGCAAACTTCAATTTTCATTTGAAATAGTATGCTTATCATAAGTATGCGGGAAAGCAAGTATCTTCGAGAAAGAAAGAAAAAGTATAAAAAGTAATAAGGCAAAAACAAGCCAAAAAGGTGAAAAAGTGGGTAAGAAAGTATACTTACGGATATTGTTGGCGATGACTTGATTATAGACCTTTTTGACATATTAAACCCAAAAATATCAAAAATAAACTAAAATTCCCATGCCATTTTCACTAAATAAAACCCTCTCTTTTAATGATTATGTCTGGTGCTTACGCCACGTCAGTGCAGTTTAGTTTCTTGTACAAGCATATGGTAATTTGAACGAATCATGACTGAGCGTTCGAGTGACTTTCCTATCATATTTACTTCACTAAATTTTAGCGAGTGCGAATTAAAATAATCTTTGAAAATTCATGAGTTGCTTTGTCGCGTTATCTTCTACTTGTGATCATTAACTTGTTTACTCTTACACCTATAAAAACAAAGTATTTTTTATTGGGATTAAAAGCCTTCTTGATGCTGCTAGTATTACTGCTGCTCATATCAGAGTTAATGCTGCTTAGTTGTGTTAGTGTTGCTTAAGAACTTCAAAGAAAAATGCTAAGTGTTTACTACTGCTAGTACACAGTTAGTACTGCTAGTATAAAGTTACTACTGCTAGTGCATATTAGTGCTGCTCAGAGACTTAAAAGAAAAACTGCTAAGTAGTTACTACTGCTAGTACAAAAGTTACTACTGTTAGTACAAAGTTAATGCTGCTGAAGAGTTAAAGATGCTAGTGAAGAAGTTAGTACAACAGATTAGTTAGTACTAAGCCTTAATGTATCATCAAAACTAGCTAACATGAAAGCTAACTTAATATTCACATTAAGTCCTTGTTGATATCATCTTTCTTCAATTTTTTGCATATTTAGTTTTGTAATCATCAAAATCTCAGATCCCAACAATCTTGCCCCTATTTGAATATTACTAAACAATATCATGTATGAACAATCATCTCAACGCATCCCTTGACTTAAGATCTTCTTGAACATGCCACCACACATAATAAGCTGCAAACCATATCTCTTGTAGTCTTCTTCCCCTTTTTGTAATCATCTAATAGGGGTCTTCTTGTATATATGCAACTTGTAAATACTTCCCCTCAAGTGGTGCATGTAGATGATTAAACATTTAATCATTAAGCTTCCCCTGAATACCAAGATGTTACCATCTCTTAAATCTCAACTTTGTGGGCTCTAATGTAGGTGATTACTGATGAAGAAAACTAGTATAAGTAAATTTGATGTAAGTGTAAAGTGCAATCTCCCAAACTGGTCTTATGTCTTGCACTATCCACGTGACGTCGAACTTATAAATAAATCTGTGAAATATAAGTAGACCGCAACCTCTTGAAAAAAAATCCTCATCTTCTATGAGACACATACTAAGTGATAGCAAATGTGAGCATTGAGCACCATAAGAAAAATCACACACCTTTGCTAGATTTTGACAAGTCTTCGTCACACCATTGTAAGCACAAACAAGTTATCTAAAGTCAATGTCCTGCTATAAACACGACCTTTAAGATTGATAAGAAACGCATAACTGTGATGCACAACTACAGAACACAATATAAAATGTATAAGCAATTTTCAATTTCTTCATAATCACCTTCTTCAATAAAATCCAAAATGAAGCCATAAATAAATAAGAATAAACTGTTTTAAAAACATACTAAGTATCTGATATTCCAAACCGTCTATTGTCCAACACGGAAAATGCTAGCAGAATTAAAGTACTCCAGGCAGAAATTAAATAACAATAAAGCCGTAGTAGTATTAACTGTTATATGCTAGCAGTACTATCCATCCAAAAACAAACAACAGTATAAACTTATCTTTGTTACTACTGTTCTTTAAAAATCAATCTTTGACAGCATTAATATTAGAAGAAGTAATACCTTAGCAGCAACAATGAGTAGCCCAAATAGTAGTAATATCACAAACATACCAACTATTTTAAACGCCAGCAGTAGTAACACACAACGAGCAGTACTAACTTAGAAGCGTAGAAGTACTAATAATTGCAAGCAGTACTAAGTTGTTAACGACCAGTACTAACTTGTACTTGCCAAAACCATCACGAGGAATATCAAAACCCTCGCCTTAAACGAATATCAAACAGCTAAGGATACCTTTTTTTAAGTATCCAGACGACACTTTTATAGTGTCACAAAACTGTCGCTAAACTGTCACTACACTGCATTCTCCTTCCTCCCAAGCTATTAGCAACACTTTTTTTTGTCATAAATCTATTACTAATCTGTCACAAATTTTATAATCTCCTTCCTCCCAAATTTGTTAGTGACGCATTGATAGGTCACATTAATCTTGAATCAATCATATCGAACATGTATGCATAGAGAGAATAGTAGAGAGAGGCAAGTATTTGAAATTCAAATGAAATAAAAGGGAGGGAAAATGGAAAGAGTTTGTTACAAGTGCATCACCCTCTAATGAAGATTAGAGGGGTATTTATAGTTAAATGAAGAGGCTTCCCTCTTAAATTCCTAACTTGTCACATCTAGACCTAAACTTTGGTATTATGCTATTTCATTCATTTAGCAAAAATATAACCTTATTATAAACTACATTTGATTATTATCAAAAGAAACACTATTACTTAAATAATACCAAATTACATATCGACACTTTTTAATGATACCTAACAATCTCCCCCCTATAGGTCGATTATTCAGGCTTTCTCTTCTTGATCCAAGTGGTCTTCCATCTCGTACATCCCCATCTTCTCATCTGCCTTCGATGCTTCAATTTTCTTTAATATCTTCTTCAGAACAACTTCAAGTAGTTCTGTTTCATCTTTGTGAGATCTTTTTGTACTATCAATACTTGACATCATATTATAACTCTTCAGACCTTCTAACACTCTATTAACGTTGCAATCACAAAACTTAGGATCTCTGTAATTGTCTCATCACTTGTTTCTCTTTCTTGCTATTCTTGTATATAATTCCATACACAAGCTCATAGATGATAGAGAACATTTCATGATCTTCAATTCCTAGGAAAGTTATTGTTGGTGCAGTGATATTAACCTTTTGTTGATAGCTTTCAATTCCATGTTGGAAGTCATGCACTCTTTCCCATATCACTAAACTTCTGATGAAGACTAATAAAGACCATATCAATCCTATATCTGTATAATACGGTACCTTGCCATTCATAATCAACAATTATATGTCCTCATTCGTTCTGTTAAGAATCTAGTAATTAGCCTCATAATTGATACGATGCAATCATAGCTCTCTTGCACAATCATTGTGATAAACATGTGTTCATGACTCCAATTCCATATGTCCTTGATGACTTAAACTATTTTTGAGTTTGAATAATTCTCTTCCTTGGTTTTCCAGCTCTTCCTGTTTCCTTATGTAGAAGATCTTCCATGAGAATCTTCCAATGTTTAAACACCATATCGAGCCATAATATTGAATTTATTTACACACTTATTCACCCATCTGGAAGTTCATTCTTCAATATCATCATCGTTGAAGATTATTGATGGAAACTTGTAAAGTGACAAAACTATCTTCTCGGGTCCAGAATTTCCTTTCTTCAAATATAAAAGGTCTTGATTAATCAGAGATAATGCTGGAGCTTTAGGATCTCATTGACAGCTATGAACTAATGGTGTGGTCTTTCATGGATGTGAAGAGACAAGAATTTCTTTCCTACTTTCCCAGATAATGTCACTCTTTAAGAAATTCTTCATCTGATCAATGTGATACTGATGCTCATCTCCTGAAGTACATCTTCGTCTCAACATCTCATCAGCCATATTTCTCAGCTTAGCTTCATCAATAGTCAGCAATACTTCTTCCATAATTTCTTGTGATACTTGCTTTGATGGTATTTCATCATCATCTAAAACATAAGAGTCAGTCCAAAAATCAAAATCATCATTTTGCTCTTGATTTCCTGAAGTTGATGGAGCTTGTTCCTCTTGAAATACTTGTCCAGATGATGACTCTCCAGACACATAAGCTTCATACTCCAATGTCTTCTGCTGCTTTGCACTATTCTCCCCACAGAGAGCATCATCATAGATCCGTCCTGACTCTTGGAGAACAGCAAAGTTCTACATGCAGTTTATAGTACTGTATTTCTTTAAAACTTCATCTGGAGAGCCAACCATATTTCTATGTCTTGTTGTTGTAATTGAGGATCAGCTTTCATAGCAAGATACAGTTGATATAAAAATTGTTCTAGGAACTGCTAAGATGTTGTGATTGAGCCAGATGAACATAAAGAATATGTCCAGACATATAACTTCGTATGGATGCATCAACTTGAGAAGGAATTACATTAGCAATTGCATTCTCAATTTGAGCCTGAATATTTCCACGTTCCTGCAGAATAGCTTTAGCAATCAATCTTTCCGTCTCTTCTTTAACCTTTTGCCTCTCCAGAATCAACCCTTCTGCAACATACACTGGAACTTGATTCCGAACTTGTTTTAGGAACTTGCTCACAACTTCACCTTAATGTGTTTATCAACCATCAGTAGGTAATTACTCAACCATTAATCAGAAGATTATAAGAAAGTGGTAATCGAATGACTTTCTTTGCATGAACTCGCCCATAGATGTGCAAACAAGTAAACCATAACGTCCTTGTAACTCTGAAAGAAGCTCTTTAAGCGTTTGAAGCGAGTTAGGTTTTGTCTTGAAACAGTGAAGAAGTCAATCGATTTACTAACTTTTGGAGGAAGAACTTGAAGATGAATGTAGTATGAGGAGTATCCGCCAATTCCTGGAGTATTTCATATCTGTAGATATGAGATGAGTATGAAACCTAGGAATCTATTGGTGTGAGGATGAGCATTCCTAGTCTCCTCTACAATCTTCCCATTCTCCCTTCTCTACAATTCCATACACCTCATCATTATTTCCTTCATCTTCCTCATTTACATACTGGTAATAACAACGTAGTTAGCTCCACCTCCTTCTCTATAGAAATCTCTTGTTCCTTTTCTTAGCAATCTTCACCTCGCGTACTTTCCTTATCACCTCCGGCTCCTATCATAGTGTTCTGGAATAACTTGGTTCATCAATTCCTATGGATTGAACTATCATCAACAATATTCTCATTGTCCCACAACCATCTTTACAATTTCTTCATATGCCAAGTGACTCATACAACCATGCCACAATTTCTTTGCATCCTGCTCCTCATGACTATTTATGCTCAGCAAGCCTAACATGTAAGTAATCATGTAAAATCATCTCATCTGCTTTGTCAACAGTTGGCCATTGGAGCTGGAGTGTAAGATGTGTGGATCACCTTTCAGGGATATACAAAGACGAATCATCAGTTGATCGTCTTGGAGCACTTGACCTCTGCAACTTCCCTTATCAGGGATAGGTGACCTAGGGGGGCGCTAGTGTCCTATGCGTTACTTGGTAGACTCAGTCGGTTGTGACTGAGATCAGTAGAACACACTATCCAAACACCATCGCAAACTCCATAATGCTCTGTTTTGCTTCATTTCACAGTGATCATCCAAGCTGTCTATTAATCTACATGTTTTGTGTCCTACTAAGTTAAAAAATCTATCATGGATATCATCATCTTGCAAGTTGTGATACATGTCTCGTGGACGTCTTGAGATTTTAGAAAAGATAGTCATATAATGACTGACGATGATCTTTGTAAATCTTGGATATGGAATCAAAGATGTTGGATGATGAAGCGAATAGTAGAGTCCTTCCATAGTGAACATCACACAATCCACATGAATGTTATTGACAAAGAAATACAAGATTTTCATTATCTACAACGGCGGTTGGTCCCATCCATTGACACGTGTTGTTAAGCATTTGGAGAATATTTTGCTTAACGTTTGCCATGGCTGCAGAAGACCAGTAGTCTTGAAATTCGAAAGTGTCTTTAACTCCAATGTTAAATCCCAATACTTGCTTGTAAAAGGAACCATTTTTAAAAATAAGTGTGGTGCACTAATGAATATAATTGTTGCAGTTGCATTGTGGAAGATGAAAGATTTTCTGAAGTCATCCAGTGTAAGAGTGAGTTCTTTCTTGTCCAGCATAAACCTAAGCCGATACTTTGATCCGTCTTCCTTCAAAGTATGCCAGAACTGTGCCATATAAATCCATGGACCAGATGAGTAAGCTGCAATGCTGAATCGTAATGGATGTATTCTTTGAAGATATATTGTTCAGAATTTTGCTTCTGCGGACATTGCACATGATCTAGATCAACCTTCTTGTTAGCATCCATAAAATCATATCTCTTGTTCGGAGGGCACAGTTCATCTGGATGAACATCAGCTGCATGTTGTTGTTGTGCCATGATGATTACTGAATGAATACAATTGAGATGTTAGATAACAAACAATTCATTTGACATTTTTATCTTTTTCCACTCTGTCTGTTTTATATGTTCTGACAATTCTTTTTGAACATATTTTTGATCAGATTCTTTCCCATGTTCTCGTTCTTGCTTTTTCTAGCACATGCCATACGCTTTATTCTTTTGATTTACCAATTTTTGTGTGTTCTGGCAATTCTTTTTCGAACACACTTTTGATTATGCTTTTCGCGTATGGATTTATTTCTCTCTCTGTTTAGAATATCCCTCACCAAAATTTTTTGTGACATGATTACTCTTTTCAAGATTAAATGTAAAATTTCTCATATTATTTAAAACAAGACTCTTTTAAGAAAAATTAAAGAGAAAACAATTCAACTCTTAAAAATGGTTTTGTGAAAAGTAATCCATTTTGACACAATAACAAATTTGAGAACTTTTTCTAGAAACTTTTGCAAAAACTTTCTTAATAAAGGATAACATAGAAGCATGAAAATCACAAACCCACACTGAATGGACACTAAGACACTCACTCCCTCATTCTGTTCATTGCTGAAAACTGCCGAAGCCGGACAATGACTTAGTCCACTTAAACACTTGAGATTGGATTAACACCTTCAAGTTAAAAAAAACACCTTTGCTTTCACTTTTTTGTCTTGAACCTAAACAATGAAGACCAAACACATCTATACAAAATAGAAATGGACACTAAGTCACTCACTCCTCATTCTATTCATTGCAGAAAATGGCCTAAATCGGACATGACTTAGAATTCATAAAAACTTGATTTCTTTGCCAAAATTATTTAACGTTTTCATCACACATGATAAACTGATCCTTTTGTACCACAGTCATTCAAACATTAATCATTAATCATCAAAGTTATTTCTTTCTGAACACAACTTCACATATGATAAAAAACAAATTAAAATTTCACTGAATTTTGAACTTATTGAACATTAGCAATTTGACCTTTACTCTATTCCGAGTTTGATAGCTTGACCCTTTCGAATTTCTCAAACAAGATATACACTTATTTCTTTTACTTTATGAAAAGCTAAACTCGATTTTTATGTTCATTTTCCCATTTTTCATACTCCAATCAACCAGACGGAATATTTTGTCAAACTCAATAAACACCATACATTTCTGAGTTTCAATTTCAGTTACTAATTAACGATCCCTAAGCAATTTATCACTTATTTACACATACCCATTGCTTATTATCGTCCTTGATTATAATTATTTTCACAAACTCTATAAAAACATAACAAATACAAACTCGGTAAACATCCATATTACCGAGTTTAAACTCGATAAGGCAAACAATCATATATCAAATCTGATTATCTCACCCACTTACGTTTGAAGAAAGAAAAGTAATCAAAATCGGTTGTGATTGAACCTCAAAAAAGATTGAAATAATAATCTTCTCAAACTCGTGTAAATGGATTCGGTAATAGAAAAAATGAAATGAAAAATTTTCCTCCTTTTATAGCCTCTGAAAAAGATTTTGAAAATTGACACATTTAGCCCTTAATTATCATTTTCGATTTGTTTTTCAATTTTTCACAAACTCCCCCTTGAATCAATGAATCTTTGTTCAAAGACTCCCTTTGAAATGAAATCAATGTTAAAAGAACCTCTAGTCCGAAAATGAGAAGATAAATAAAAACTCCCCTTGAAACTATAACAATTCACAATGTAGAATTTATACATTGTTTTTATTTATTTCCAAAAATGATGTATGTGAATGGAAAATTTACAGAACTCCCCCTTAATCATGATGTCCGTATTTTCAAATTGAAAGCATTTATAAAAACAGGAACATGAAAACTAAGCATGTGATCGTTTTAAATTTATTATTCATTTTTTTTAAAAAGAAAAAAAAATCAAGTCTTTTTGAGTATTTTGAAAAATTTCAATTTATGTTCATTTAGTTTTATGAATTTTTTTACATCGTTTATTTAAATGTATGAGCTTTCAAGAAGAAAACTTTTCAGGCTTCCCAACTTATGCTGGAGGTCCAAACATCTTAATTCCAATTCGATGAACTAAATACTCACAGCGTTCTTTTGGAAGCGCCTTAGTAAAAATAGATTCCGCAAGTTGTATTCTGTCCCGAAAAAGTAAATTTCCACACACCCTCTCAACATTTTATCTATAATAAAATGATACCGATTGTCAAAGAGCTTCGTCTTAGAATGTTAACCGAGTTGAATGAGATAGCACTGTCAACTACCTTGGAGTCACGGAACCGGAACCGGAAGGTACTTATATCCATAGTCAGCAGTTGAGTACTGCTTCCAAAAAACTATGTGCACAACATCAGACAAGTAAACATATTCAGCTTCGACAGTGACAGTCGTAGTACCAAAATCTTGTTTCATTTGAACTCCACCACTACTTTCCACCTAGAAGATTGCAATCCACCTGAATGTACTCTTACAAACATCTTTACATCCTGCATTGGTCCCAGCATCTGAATAGGCAATTAGTTCAAATCCGGAATCCTTAGAAACCATAGCATGTTTAAAGGACTGTCTCAGGTACTCGAAGATCCTTTAACCTCTTTGAAGTATTTGACCGTAAGACGTGCTTGATATCAAGCACATACAAAAGTAGCAAAAGCAATGACTGGTCGACTGGCTGTTAGGTACATAAGCTCTCCTATCATACGACGATAAGTCGTTTGATCAGTAGGAGTGCCTTGTAAATCATCATCCAGCCTCTCAGTTGCCATAGGTGTACTCATGGAAACAAATTCATCTAGACCATCGTTTCAGTACAAACTCTAATGCATATTTGTGACTGACTATGAATACTGCCACGGGGAGATTGATGAACTCAGAAGTCCAAGAAAGAACTTAAGACACACATCATTGACATTTCAAAAAATATTTTTCATTAAGTTTGTCAAAACGTTTTGAAAAATCTAGATTTGTTGAACAAAAAAATATCATCAACAGATACTTGTAAAGTAATATGTCTCCCCGAGACGTCGTATATACAACGTTGGGTCAATATATACTTTATGAACCCATGATCAATTAGGAAAGAAGACAATTTGTCATACCATCACGAGATGCATGCTAAGACCGAAGACTTTTCAAGCCTATAAGACATGATCTGGAAATTCTGTATCAATAAACCCTTCAGGTTTGGCTGACATAGACTTCTCATTTCAAATGACCATTTGAGAAAATCCGCTTTGACATCCATTTTAAAGATAGTGATGATTCTTATGAGCAGCATAAGTAATAAACAACCGAACAGCCTCAAGGCGAGCAACAGTATCAATGACTCTTCCAAAATCAATGCCTTCATCCTGCGTTATATCCCTTTAGCCACAAGACGAGTTTTATTCCGAACCACAATATTTTCAGCATCACACTTATTCTTCCAAAGCCATTTGAGAGCAATAATATTCTTTCCTTCTGGTCGTGGAACGAGTTCCCAAACTTGAAGTCTCTCAAATTGATTCAACTCATCTTGCATCGACTCAATCCAACTGTGATCTGCCATAGCTTCTTTGATATTCTTTGGTTCAATTGTACTGACGGTTAAAGCATACATGCATACCTCAGAATCTGTGTGTAACCGTTGGTGAGTCATGACAGGTTTGGATGGGTCACCAATAACTTGGTCCTAAGATGATCTTTGTCCAAATGTGAGTTGAGGGTTTGTAACTTGGTGAAATTTTGCACATTTGATTGTTCTAGAGCCGTTGTAGAATGGACTCAAATTTCCTCATGACTTGGAGATTATATGGAAAAAACTGGTACATTACCATTAAATCAAGCATTGTCATCTTGATAAATGTATCAGCCATGGTCAAAGAGATTGGAGAAGTTTGTTTCGTCGATGAGTGCGACAACAAGAGGAGCCTCATGCATGTCAACAATGATAAGAAGACGTTAGAAGATGATTCTCATAAACTTGAGTGGTTTGTGCAGAGGAATTGATGGTTGAAATCAGAAGATGCCTTCTCAAAATAGTCTTCAAACATCAGACCGAACAAATTATCCAAATCTTCTTTAGATGGAGTATTCATTGGATTTGCTGATGAATTATGATTGTTGAATCGTTGAAGTTCGGATTCTAAACAGTCGTGTTCAGAAGCCATTGCTGTGAGCTCGTCAAACTTGACATGAATGGTCTCCATTATCATTTTGAGTCAGTCGATTATAAATATAGAAAACTTGATTGATGTTTCTGTAATAACCAATAAACACCCTAATGTCTACTTTTGGAATTCATTTTTCCAAGATCATCACGGTCATTTATTGGATAACACAATGAGCCAAACACATGAAAATAAGCAATGTTCGGTTTTCGACCGCGTAATAGCTCATAAGGTGTTTTGTTGTATCGTGTATGATGGATTGATCGATATATGATAAAACAAGTTGTAGACACTGCTACAAGCCCAAAGAAAACTCAGGTAACTTAGAAAGATAAGCCAATGTACGAGCACCTCACCAAGAGTACTATTACTCTTTCAACTACTCCAATTTTGCTGAGGTGTTTCGAGCAATTGAGAATTGTTCATGATGCCTAACTTTTTATAATGAGCTTTAATGAGTAGCGTTTTTGAATCAGTATCATTGTCAGTAAACGATCTAACAAACTTTGGATTTGTAATTCAATTGAGCTTAAGTAATGAATTTCTTGATAATCTCTAGAGTTTCATCTTTTGAACGAAGAAAATAAACCCACGTAAATCTAGAAAAATCATCCACTATTACAAGAATATACTTCTTTCCATTGATCGAAGCTACACTTATTGGACTCGCATAAATCCATGTGAAGTATTCCAATTTTGGAATAATCAATTGGAACCAGTTTAAGGTGGATGAGGAAGATATCTTTACTTTTCCCCTTTCACAAGCATAACAAAAAGTGATCCTTTTCATATTTATACACTTTGGTAGACCGTCAACCAAGCAAGTCTGTGATATGATCCGTTTAAGGTCCAAAATTAAGATGTGAAGTCCTTCGGTGCAATAACCAAGACTTTTGTTGAAGTTGCTTTGGACATGAGACAAACGGTGACGAAAGCATCCATGTCAAAATGGAGAAAGTATACAAAGTTAAAAATCGCGTCCACCTGAGAGAAAATCATCTCCTTCCCGATTTCGTACTAACATGTATTAACCAAAAAGCCCCTTCTAGTATCTCCAATCAACAAAAATTGTCAACCTAAATGGATATAATTACAAAGACCTTCAACATAATAAACATGACAATAGTGAAATTGCCATGGTATATCTCTCCATAAGCCTGTGATTGCTAAAAAATATCATTTCAAAGCGAACGAACTTCCCATGAATTCCAATGAAATTTCTCATAGTGACCTAATCACCCGTCATATGCTTGAACAACCACTGTCAATAAACAACCCACAAGAACGATCTGAACTACCTGCAACAACAAGAAGAATAACACTTAGACAACTGGGCAATTTTGACTACCCAAATCTTAATTGAAACTAATGGTTTCTTAGATGAACGAGTGTTAGCAACATTCGGTTTTATGTTTACAGGAGTCCAAATAACATTTGGTTATGATTCAAACCACTTTTGCCAAATTCTACTTGTCCGAATCTTGTTCTTTATGAATGTGCTTAACGATTTATCGCGCAAATTTGTTTTCTTTATCCTAGACGCACTAGAAACCTTATCCTTTGCTTTTTGAGGCACTTTCTACATCAATCTTAGACTTGAAACTACAAAGTGTACTAGAGTGTTAGATTGTGTCTTTATTTCTTAGAAAACCTAGTCTTAGACTACGTAAGTAGTTTTCTAAAGATTTTGGGGTTCTAGAATTAGTGGAGAAGGTTCTACGAACATTTGAACGCACATTCAATTTATGCTTTGCAAGACATTTATCATGACAAGGAATAAGCACATTTTGCATACAAGAAACACATAACAAAGTTTTCGCTTTAGAAGCATTTGCAACATCAACAGCAATTACCTTATCCTTATTCGAAATAACATTCGCAGATGTATTATCTTTTTGCTTATTTTTCCTAACATAAACTGAAACATTCTTTAATGCTTTCTTAGAGTTGACTAAAACACTGTTCGTAACACTTGAATCTTTACTCATTGGTCTTCTAACTCTAGATGTAGCATTCACTCCTGTAGAAGATAAACCACTTTTAGTCTTGTTTATTTGTGATTATTGTGTTGTGACAACTCTGTACATTCCTGGTTTAATGACATTTTTATTTTGATTTGCCCCCGTTTGTTTGTTAGATAAAGTCTGTAAAGTGACTGGTTTTGACACAACATGGTTTTCTTCTGTTTTGGAAACATCCGTTTTCTTTTGAAAAGCATGTTTGTTTAGTGGTGTGACACAAAGAAGAGATTGAAAACTATTTGTTTTGTCAAACTTAGTATTTACAGACTTACCTTTTTCAACTTTTTCCAATCTTATCTTTAGCTCAGATATGGTAGACAAAAGATCCCGATTCTCAGCACGAATAACATCATATGCATATGTTTTCTCAGAAACATGAACAATCAATTCTTCCATTTCCTTTTGAGTTTGAGACCGTGTCTTTTTTATTGAATCGAAAAGCTTTTGATATTCAATTTTGACATTGTCGTGTTCTTTTATCAAAGATTGCACTTTAAAATCCAAAGACACGTTCTCATTCTCAAGTTTCTCCAACTTTGAAATCCAAGAGTAATCAAGAGGATTTGTGTTTTTATTTCTCGAAGTTGAATCCCATTTATGTTTTTCTTTTTCATGTTGTAGCTTTAATTCAAAATCAACACTTTGCTTTTGACATCTTTGAACATCTTTTTCAAGAATTTTTATTCTAGACTGCAAACCCTCTTGAATCTCAAAAGATTTTTTTTGACTTGATTAAGTTCATCACTTAAGATCTTATCTACGCATTCATGATTTAATAACACACACAGCTCAACATCATGTTTGAGAGATGCTTCCAAAAGTTGATCTTTCAACAAATCATTTTGCTTCTCTAGTTCATCAAGCTCACTTTCTGTCGACTCAAAAACATATTTCATTTCTTTTATATCCCCTTGAAATAGATTCCGAAAGAATTCAAGATAAACCTTCAACTCGTTAAGAATTGGTTTAACTTGATCTTGACAAAAATCATTGATTTGTATCTCTGCCGGTGATATGTAAAAAATGCTTGCTCTTTTACAATTCTGTGGTATTAGCAAAGACAGCTTTTCAAAACAAACTTTTATCTTGTCTAATTCTTTGATCAAAGGTGATTCACTTGGCATATTTTTTGATACCGGAACCTTAACCGAGGGAATAGAAGAGGATGAAAAATATTTTTGCTCGACATAAAGCTCTTTTTGAGGAATAAAATCTTTATAAAGCGCATTTAATTTTTTGTAGTTAATTGTCCAGCAATTTTATTTATTTGCAACAGCAATTGGATCATTCATTTTTCCTATCATTTTTTGTTGACTTTTGAAAGCGTCCTCAAGAGTGTCCTAAGAATCTCTAACATTCAAAGGAATTTCTAAATTACCTAAACTAGATGCAACATATAACTTTGGACACTTTGAAATTGCTTGCTTGAGTGTATAAGGATTCGGATACCCCAAACCATGTTTTAATTGTTGGTCATACACAGACAATGGTTTTGGTCCAAGCATAAACATTCCTTGTAAAGAATTACCAAGTTTTAAAATCAGAGCAACATTCTTTTTCAGTTTGGCCTCAAGATCTAGAATAGTATCATGATACGTATCCTCTTTTTCACTCATTTGCCTTTTTAAAATCGAATGTGTCTTTTGTAATTCCTCATTTTTCCGTTTATAATTTTTGACATCTAAATCTAATTTATCTCTTTGTTTTTCAAGATCTTGAATGATATCTCGATCACGAACCAATTGAGACTGAGCTTGTTTATTATAACGTTTTGCCCGTTCATTAGCTTCAAGAAATTCGTTGAGATAATTATTATCCTTGTTTATGTTTTCCAAAATCCGAACCTGTTCCTTATACATCTCAAGCTGACTAGTCAAATGCGTGTTTTGTTTTTGAACTTGTTGAGCAAATATTTATTGTTTTTCAGCTTCCTGATATGCATTTCTAGCTAATTGCTCTAACGCACATAGAACAGGAACATGTGTATCTTTTTAAATACTGCCACTATTAACATTCCCATTAGGTGAATCAAATATAATATTGCTATCAATTTGATCATCACCAACAGTACTGTTAATAATTTTAGTATGAGTTGGATACACTTGTTCTTCATTTTCAGTGTTAGATGAAGATTGTACCTCACTTATAAATGCAGAATCATAGCTTGGCCCAGCATCAGAAGTGTTATCAGTTGGTTGAATTCTGGCCATTAAGCATATGTTTGCACTGAGTTCTTCAATTTCTTCCATCCTTGAAGCATCAGCAAAGAGAAAATCATTCTGCTCATCGGTAAGAATTACTCCAGCTTCATCCTGTTTTGCCAGCAACATTTGTTCCATGAAGTATTTCGAGTCCTGAACTCTTGGCTTTGGACAATTCCTAGCATAATGTCCTTTTCCACTGCAGTTGTAGCATTGAACAGTTGAAGTGTTTCCTGAAGATGAGGTTCAAAGAGTCCTTTGAACATTTCCGGTCTCATTTGGAGCATTCGGTCCCTCTACGATTTCCTCCTGAACATAAGCTTGTCTAATATTTCTTTCAGCATTACCAGAGTTACTGCTTTGAATTTTCACCCTGTCACCTTGAATGATTGCTTGGTTTCTGGTATTAGATGAAGTGCGAAGACGATTATTTGTTGGAGTAGAAAAATTTTGAGTAATGGCTCAAGCAAGTAACAACATTGCAGATGTTAGAGGATCTTCAGAATTGGTGTGAACATCATCCTGCTGGTATTCATCTTCACAATCAACCACAGACGTAGGATGTGTCACATAATAAGACGATGTATTTCTGGAAGATGAACCAGTGTGTGCTACGAGAGCCAAAGGATCATGAGATTTGATTCATCAATAATATATATATATATATATAAGCAAACACTCAACCAATTACCTTTGCACAAGGAATGGTTAAAAGTTCCACAAAATCAAAGAAACCGGAAGCAGTATAGAGTGTTCCCGGGTCGTTATGTCCCAACGAGGCTAGAAATGGAGAATCGAAAGACGATTGATGATTGGTGTTTGAATATGACAAGGAATGATTTGATGCTAAAACTAATAAGCAAATGCACATAAAAATAAGCAAAGAAAATAAGCTGGAACAAAAATAAAAGCTAGAAATGGTAAAAACACTTAACTTTTACACTAAGACATAAATAAGCTTAGTAAAGCTTAGGACAGACAAATAAGTTAAACTAACTCTAAATAAGCAAATACAAAAAGCAATTAAGCTAAATTAACAAGATAAACACAACAGTACTAACAACAGTACTAACAGTATTAACTACCAGTACTAACTTGGAGTTAGTACTGCTAGCTTTGAGTTAGTACTGTTAGCTTAAGGTTAGTACTGCTAAGCTAATCAAAACTCAAAGAAACAAGAAGTAAGCAAACAAGCTAAAACAGAAGTTCACCTAATCTTAATAAGCACTTAGTAATAGGAATAAGCAACTAGAATAAACTACAATGGCAAATAAGCTAAAAAGCTACAAACTGATACACTATTGAAAATACTTTGAAAAGGAAAATAAGCTTAAATAATCTTACCCCTAAAGACAGTAAAGGAAAATGGTTTAATCTACCCTAAAAAGCTAAAGAAATCTTAAATAAGCAGAAATAATAAGCTGATAAGCTAAAATGAACCACCAGTACTAACAGTTTTCACTAACAGTACTAACTTGGAGTTAGTACTGGTAGCTTTAAGTTAATACTGCTAGTTTTAAATTCCAAAAATGAACTAGCAGTACTAACTTGGAGTTAGTACTGCTTGTTCAAAACAGCCCTTAACATTTCCAAAAATCATTTTTATTTCAAACTGGTTAAAAACAGATTAACAAATAACAAAATAAAGCATTTATAAGCAGACTTTAATCAAGAATAAGCACTATAAGCAGTTCTGCAGTATCTAAGAGAAATAAGAGAAAAAGAAACTTACAACACCCTTGCTCAAAACAGGGCTAAACAAAAAGTCTACAAGCTCTAGCTTGTATTAAACAAGCTAGTGAGAGTCCATAAGCCCATCCAGAACTGGCTTATCATCCATAACATAAGCTGTGGTATATTTGAGAGTGATATTTGTGATTTTCTCTTAACTACTTAACTTTTTATTTTCACTTAATGAAAACAGCTTATAAGTAAGCTGTGGTGAGAGCTTTTTGAACACAAAACAATATGATTAAGAAACTTAACACTGGTATTGACTTAAAAACTTCAAACTTGCATTAATCTTGAAAGTGTTACAAAGCTGAAAATTAAAAAGCTGTAAATGACTTTGAAATTTAAACTTAGATTAAAAACTAATTAGTTACTAAAAAAATTAAAACTAGATGCCTCAAAGGCTTACAAAAGGCTCTTATATATAGCCGAAGTCTTCAACTTGCAGCTTGTGCTTCTTTGTAGAGATAGAAACAAGTGTGCTTGTTGTGTGAGGAGAGACTAAAACAAATCCCAGCCTTCAATTTCTTTTGTGCTTCTTTTGAAACAATCTTAGCCATCGAAATTGTTTTTGGGAATGGAGAGGGATTGCCAACATGGACTTTATACAGCTGGGGGGGGTGTAGGGTGAATGAAATGATTTTGGCTAGGGAGAGAAGTGGTTTTGCAGGGAAGAAAGTATGGGCGACATACCAGTTGTAACTGGGTTTGTTGGGGCGGGGAAAAGAAGGCTTTAGGGTAAGTTGGCAGTTTGGATTCGTTAAACGATATCTTTTGTCAACAATGTACTTGTAAGTCTTGTGGGAAAGGTGCTCATTATGGTTACAATTGTCCACCGTAAATTCTGATTATCTCTAATCCGGAACCATGCTACAATCAAAACCTTAATGAGATCCTACAAAATTTGCAAAGTTTGCAACAACAATGTCTTTTGGGTACGTGCCAACAATGTGGTTGTAATGAATATGATGGAGTTTGTTTTTATTGTACTGTTGGAAATGGAACACCAATCAATTTTTCAACTCCGTACTCTTCTAACGATTCTCCAAGTTTTGCAAACCACCCTCCACAACCCCAATACGTACCATACTCTTGTGAGTTATGTGGGAACGATTCTCATTACGGTTACGATTGTCCACCTCAAGTCCCGTTTGTCTACAATCAGGACCCGTGTTTCAATCAAAACTTTGATTATTTTCCACAAACTTCACCGAGTTTTCCACAACAATATCCTTGTTGTGAAGATTGTGGGGGTCCTCACGAGACTTTTCAATGTCAACCGATGAATTATTACGAACCTAATCCGTGTTATAATTCTAATTATTCCGGTTTTGACCAAACTCAACCCCCACAATATACCGTCAATCATACAATCTTCAATACTCAAAATGAGTTTCTTAATTCTCAAAACAAGCTTATGGAGCAAATGACATCCATATGTGATATGGTTGGTCAAATTATGCAAAAGAAGGAAGAAGAAAAGCGAATTGCGGAAGAGCAAGCGGCTAAAGATCGATATTGGAAGATTCCCATTTGCTATGATGATGACGAAGACTATACCATTGCAATCACACCCGTTTTATCAACCAAGGAGCCCGTTGACTCTCTCATAATGGAGGATGAGCATCTTGACACTATTCCGGCAACGGAATCGGACGAAGTAATAAAGTCTAGTGTCGAGAACCTTGTCCAAATCCCAAGTGAGTCTAAGGGTATTTCCGACGGTAGTTGTGATGTGCCTCTCTGTGATAACCATACCCCTCTTGAAGCTTTTAAAGAACACTTTGAAACTATCGTCGATTCTAACAATGATTCTACTTCGAGTGATGACGATTCTCCCTATGGTGAGGATATCGAGTACGTCGATGCATCACCTCCTAATGCTGAGATCGTCAGCTTAGAGGTGGTGGAGAGTGTTATCCCGAAAGTTGGAGGGGTTGATACTGATATTCTTCTAACAATCAAAGACGATATCCTTCATGAAATATTGTTGAATGTCAATCTTCTTATTGCTAACATAGAAGCATTAAAAGATAATCCCGTTCCATCTTCTGATTTTGTAATCAAGTCTCCCTCCACCTTTCCTAACTCTTTCTTGGGGAGACTAACACCTTTGATAATTCTTTAACCGAATCTAAAACTTTTCGCTTTAATCTGGAAGAGATTAGTAGTGGCAGTACCACTACTCATTCTGATTATTCTCTTCAGGATTATAAAGCTTTCTATCTCAATGATGATCATATTGAAGAAAAGAGTAGTGGCAGTACTATTACTCATGCTGATTTTTCTCTTCCTAAATATGATTCGTTCATTTTTGATCTTTCGATCAATCCTTTTCCTCTTGCCGATATGAGTGACTTTTATCATGAGGAGTTCGCCGATGAACTGGCTCACATCATATCTCCTCCGGATCTTGAATGTTTCTATTTTAAGACAGAGCCCGATCCGAGAGATTTGATTGACCTCGGGATTCGTGAGAACGTTTCTTCTACGACAAATGTGAATTTACCATTCGAGGATGCCCAATCTCCTCTCTTGGCATTCGTTGTATGGATCTTTCTTGTTTTTCTCACGTATCCCATTACTCCACCATATCTTCTCTCCTGTGGGAGTGAAGACACCATTTTTGACCCCGGCATCTCCACTAAGAGCCGGTGGCATCTCATCGGGATGGAACTTTCATGTGCTTTAATGTTTATCCAAACATTAATGAAAGCCCGATTGAGATTTTCTTTTCCATTTGCTTCCCCATGGACAACTTAATTCAGGGTCGAGTCAAGCTCGTGACTCGGTTAACAAAAACAAGCATTTCTATCTTCTTATCTATTCTTTAACAATTAATGTGAGGGGGCTCGCCTCTTTCCTTTCTCATGTTTTGTGTTTTGTGACTTTATGTCCAGAATACCCGGATTTTGAAGACTCTCGTGCTCATGGTTTTGTCCATTCATTCGAGCTTCATATCCTCAGCTTCATTTAGGGAATCCAATATCCTAATCTTATCATCTAACGTTTATCTTTAGCATACTTAATAAATGGCTTTAGATTTGCGTAGAGAACCCTTAATACTTGAATTATGCCTTGAAATTAGTATGGGGGTGACAGTCTCACATTGAGGACAATGTGTAGTTTTAGTATGGGGGAATCTAGCGATTTGATTATGCCTGCAGCCGTTGTTTTCACGTAATCCCGTTTTTACCACCAAAATTTTCAAAAATATGAAATTTTTTAATATTTTCAAAAATAAAATAAGTGTTTTTGTCACAATGTTGACTTTCTTGCTGGGTAGAATAAGAGTAAAATTTGACCCGATCGAGCGTTTTGAGCTCTAGCTTGTTCCTTAACTTTTAGGCTAAGCATTCACGATTCTTGCGAAGAACGAAAAATGATAGAGTTAAGTATGAGTGAGATGCTAAACAAGGATTAGTTGGAAATCTTAAGAGCTCATGTATGTAATTTGTGGCTTTTTCTCCCATAAGCCTTTAACCGGATTAATATACGTGCTGTTTTTGGAGATTAAACTTAAATCAACAATTTTTCATGTAATATATAGCAAAAATTTTAGTCTTAGTTCAAATTTATACTTGAATTTTTCAAAAAGAAGTCTTCTCTATATAAAGTATAAAAAAATGAAAAAAAAGAGATAAATATGATGATAAAGAAAAAAAAATAATTAAAGTTGTGGGTTAATAAAAGTTTACTACCTCTTGCCGGCTCACAACCGATGTGGTAGTCTTCTAAAAAAGCCCATAGTAAAAATAAAAATCCGAGACTGATAAAAGTTTGCTGCATCTTGCCGGCTCACAACCGATGTTGCAGCCTTCTAAAAAGTCGAGGGTTACAATTGCATAAATGTCTAAATAATTAAGTTTGAATTAATAAATTGATTTCTTTTTGTTAAATTCAAATATGCTTTTGCACTTTGACTATTCTATTTTTATAAGCTATGAATATTCGGGAAACCTAAGAGTTTTTGAAACCTAAGGTCCATGAGTCCCGATACTAGTCTCTGTGGGGTGTCAAAAGCCTGGTCACTTAGCCGCAAGGTTGGGATGTGCCGAGACGAAAGTCGCTACATGGGATGATCTCGCCTTCAAACTCATTATCCTTGGGTGGAACGTGAAGCATAGTATTTTGCAAAACGTTGATCCATGGTTGAAATTCAAAATAGCACATTCACTTAAGAATTAATAAATGTCGGGAGTAAAAGTTTACAAGTTGCAAATATGAGTAGTGTTAGCATCTTTACTGATATTTGGCTGTGATTTCGTTTTAAGCTTGGTTTGAAGCGAGTGAAAAGTCGGGGACGATAAATTAATCCTTTTTGGGGGCATTTTCGGATTGAAATGCATCTTGTTTTATGATCCCTAATGGTTATGAAAATAACGAAAGTCAAATTAGTTAGTTGCTAAAATATATATATAAAAAATAATAAAAAATAAATAATAATAATAATAATAAGAAAAAGAGAAAAACAAAAAATATTAGTGGTAATGAGCATATATCTTCAATAATGGTAAAAACGGGGTGTTTTATAACTATTGATTCCTTTCACTTCATCGGATTTTCAAGGATAAGGGTGGAAGCTAAACTTTATTTTCAACCGTCCTGCTTTATTTTTGGATTAATAAGTATCGAAACAAGTCTTAAAGAGCCTTGGGTATAGACATAAGTTAAATTTGAGATTACAAAATTAGGATTTATGGGAGGAAAGTAAGTACAAATTAGTATTTATGGAGTAGTGTTGTATCATGGACTTGTATTTGGACAATGATCTTGTTTTTAAGCTTAGTATGGAGAAGTTAAAGTTGGGGACGATGAATTTATTTTGCTTGTTCTATGATCCTTAGTATTAAAAAAATGATGAAAAAAAATAATAAATAAATAAATAATAATGTTATGAAGTGTTGAGTATAGAAAATTAAAAAAAAACATAAAAAATGAAAAAATGTTGAAAATGGAAAAACAGAGCGTTTCTTAACTATTGATTCCTTAATCCCCTTTAGATGAGCACTTTGCTACTTTTCAAGGTGATTAGTTTGGGGGGATTGGAATTTTTAGTTTTTAGCGCGTATTTATTACATTGCGTGCGGACACGGCAATACTTTAGTATGGGGGAATTTAGTATTTGCTATTTTATACATACTGTATACCTTGTAAAACGACCTCAAATAACCAAAAACATAATGAAAAATGCATATATATGTTTGTTTTTTTGTTGTTATGTGCCAGGTTACGAAAATGCATAGGACAAATAACGACAAAGCCGGACGAAACCAACGCATGGAATGAGACAGAGCAGCGAGAAAGGTGAAAAACGAGTCCATCGGTGCCACCTCGGATATATTGGGCGGCGTAACTCCCTGTTATTTGGGCGGGTTGGTCAAGCCCAAACTTAGCTAGGCCAGTATGATATAAAGTCGGCCCCCATTATGAAAACACAACTAATGGGCGAATTTGATGATGTCAACCATTGATGAGTCATCGCACGTGACACGAAATTAATTCTAAAAATCCCATGTGCCAATCCACTACAACTTGGGAGACCCTGTTATAATCTAACATGTGGCATGCAAGAATACTTATATCTCAATTCATTTGAGAATGAAAGAAATCAACGGGACTTGGCATTTGCGTTGTTGAATTAAGGCAACTCAAATGGCCACGTGGCTCACTCTTGTCGGTTGGATCTATTCTCTGCACATAGTGATCCGTGTGACTCTAATACCAAGCCAATGATTGGCCACTTGATGAAGTAATGATTGGGTGCAATTTACACTTTTTCCCCTTCTCCCCTATAAATATCAACTCGCCACCTCCTCATGAAAGGAATTTTTTTCTTTTTTTTAGCTTATTTGAAGTTTGTAACTGCTTATTTTTATTTTCCAGCTTTTTGTACCTTCTTATTTTGCAAGTTTAATGTAATGATGAATTAATGTTAGTTTAAAATTCATCGAATATCTCGTTTTGCTTTTTATCTCGTTAAATCTACATTTCGTGAAAATTCGTGCTTATTTTCGTAACTTATCTTTCTCAAAAGTTTTTAGAGGATTAGAAAATGACTCCTACAAGCTATCCCAGCTCATTCGATTCATTCTCAACCGTTTTTAATAACTTTTCAAAGCAATAAGTCATAATAAGCTCGTATTTAGCTCATTGATGTGCTCAAGTCATTTTTGTTTAAATAGAAGCTCATCTTTTCTGATTAAATTAGTTTTCAAATAGTTTTTTTGGTTCAAAATGAACTTAAAATGCTAGATCCAACTTTTGTAAACTTAAATGCTTAATCGATTAGTCATTTTTACTCCCTTTATGTTTCTAGCTTAATTTGAGTCTTTTTGGCTGTTTTTCGTGGCTGTTCGAAGTAATTAGGTGCTTATTTCAATTACGTATTTCCCCAGGTTTAGTTTTGTTATCAAGTGCTTTTTCTTTCCATTTTCTCTTATCTATCGAGCTTATTAGCCGAATAAGATGCAAATGCTTATTTCGGTTTGCTTATTTTTATAAGCCCTTGTATCGATAAGTTTTTCAATGGCTTATTTCAGTTGGCTTATTTTCATATATCTTCTAGCTTATTATGGTTTAGATTAACCGTAGCTTATTTTGTGTTATAAAAAGAAGATGTGCTTCGGTTTTAGCTAGAATTTTTTGTGGAGTTAGTGGCTTATTGTTTCGGTTTTAGATTATTTTGGCTTATTCCCATTCGTAGCTTAACTCTTTCCAAAATAGTTTCAATAGCTTATCTTCCTAGATTGGTAAAAACTGTTTTCGGCTTTTAGGAGCTTGTTTCTCACATCTTATTTTTTTCTAGCAACTTATTTCGTGTAATAAACTGTTTTTATTGGGCTAGGCCCAATTAATTACAACTGATTCCTTAAAAATTACAACAACAGTTTTAACATTTTCATCTTAGTTTATATATAAAAAGTAGTTTAATCATTTTAAATCTATCTAGTTTTTAAAAAAGTAGTTTTCAAAATAGCTTATTTTAAAAAAAAAAAAGTTTTCATCATATTAGTTTATTTTGTCTTAACTTTTTATGTCTCCGTTCTTATCTCATCCTTCTACATCTAAGGCGTGGAGCTTACGGGTTTATTTAACTAGACTGACTTTGATTAGTTGTTTTAGTTAAATAAACCAGGTGGTATTTGTTTAATTGCGGGTCTCCAATTTGGTTCTATTTTCTAATCCTTTTTCAATTAATTAGTGTAGATTCATTTTATCGTTTTATAATATGCTTTGATTTTTGCCATGCTTAGTCTAGATTTATTTTAGTCATGAAATGTTATGTTTGATAAATTGAATTTTGTTATGAGTAGTGAGTAGATAACTAGTGCTTGCTAAGTGATTAGTGACTTGGAATTTAAGTGCGGGTTTAAAAAAGGTTTAAAAAATTATTAGTCGTTAGAATTTTTCAATTTAAATATTGTCATTTACTTTCAATGCAATTTAAATACTTGTCATTTATTATAAAAGCATTTTTACTTTACTTGTCATTCAATGTCTTGAAACTTGTTTTTTAAGAATTTTAATTCGTTAAACCTAAGCCCGCACTTGATGAACATCTCACGTCACTTAGCAAGCATATTAGTCATTTATATTTTTAGATCATTTTTAGTATAATCTCATAGTTTTAATCTTAGATTTATAATTAGTATAACTTAGCGTGCTTTTTATATGCTTTTCCTTTTTGTAGATTTAGATACCAAATCAAAAGTCTTTATACCCATTCTAAACGCGCGATCACGAACTTAGCCGATTTTCAATTCACACTTCGTCGAGGTAAAACGACCCGGGAGGTTTTTGAGACTACTTTGGTTAAAAGTTCGTTTCTCGAACCCGACGAAAAATACTATCTATACTATTATTGATTATCTTCCTTATTATTACATATTTATATATTATATATATATGTGTATTAAAAAGGGCGAATCAACCACTTTGGTGCTATTATGGGTTATGAAGATTATGTGATTGGTGACAGTGTAATCTCTAGGGTATACTATGTGGAAGGACTAGGACACAATCTGTTCTCTGTCGGATAATTTTGTGACTCTAATCTAGAAGTTGCATTCAGGAAACATTCATGTTATGTTCGAGATACGGATGGTGTTAAATTGATTAAAGGTTCTCACGGCTCTAATTTGTACACTATCTCAGTTGAACACATGATGAAGTCCTCTCCCATTTGCTTGTTTTCTAAGGCCTCTAAGAACAAATCGTGGTTATGGCATCATCGTTTAAACTAATTGAACTTTGGTACCATCATTGACCTTGAGAAAGATCATCCGTGCTCTGCATGTCAACTAGGAAAGAGCAAAAAACATACCCACAAACCCAAAACTAAAAATACCAAGTTGGAAGTTCTTAATACCCTTCATATGGATTTATGTGTACCGATACGAGTTCAAACAATTAATGGGAGGAAATACATCTTAGTCATCGTTGATGATTTCTCTCGGTTTACTTAGGTTAAGTTTTTGAGATCGAAAGATGAGACCCCAGAGGTCGTCATAAAATTTCTGAAGCAAATACAAGTCGGTCTCAACAAAACTGTTAGATACATCTATACCGATAATGGCACCGAATTTGTCAATAAAGATTTGACTAAATATTATGAACGTGTCAGCATTTTTTACCAAAAGATAGTTCGGAGGACTCTATAGCAGAATGGCATTGTCAAAAGACGAAATTGTACTCTTGTTGAGGCTGCTCAGACGATGCTGATCTTCTCCAAGGCCCTGATGTTTCTATGGGCAGAAGCTGTTGCTACTGCTTGTTACACCCAAAACCGATCCCTTATTCATACTCGTCATAACAAAACCCTATATGAGCTGGTGCATGATAAGAAGCATGATCTTACCTTTTTCAGA
The DNA here is from genome assembly GCA_026074375.1 of Tanacetum coccineum. Taxonomy (NCBI): domain Eukaryota; kingdom Viridiplantae; phylum Streptophyta; class Magnoliopsida; order Asterales; family Asteraceae; genus Tanacetum; species Tanacetum coccineum. The sequence continues at coordinate 5,711 of BQNB010049120.1, read as the reverse complement.
GTCTTTGGTGCTCTTCAGCGAAGACCTTAGAAAATTACAACCAACTGCTGATATTGGAATATTCGTTGGTTATGCACCAAGCTGGAAAGGTTATCGAATGTATAACAAAAGAACTCGACGAATTATGGAAACTATTCACGTTCAATTCAATGAGCTGACTGAGCATATGGCTCCTGTGCAACTCCGCACAGGACCCGCTCCTACTTTTCTAACGCCTGGATAAATAAGTTCAGGGCTCGTACCAAGTCCGGTTCCTGCAGCACCTTATGTACCCCCTACAAATAAAGAACTGTGGATTTTATTCCAACCAATGTTTGATGAATACATGGAACCTCCTCGTGTTGAAAGACCGGTCTCTTCTGCTCCAGCAGTTTCAGTCCCAGTCAATTCAGCCGGTACACCTTCATCTACTACCATTGATCAAGATGCACCTTCTCCAAGTCATTCACCGTCATCTTCGGCATTACAATCTCCAAGTTTACATCAAGGCATTGCAGCTGAATCTACTCTCATGGAAGACAATCCCTTTGCTTCTGTTGACAATCATCCCTTCATAAACGTATTTGCTCCGGAACGTAGTTCTGAAGCATCATCATCCGGAGATCTTAGTTCAGCAGAATCTCCTTATGTCTCTCAAACACTTCATCATCTCGCGAATTGGAGCAAATATCACCCGCTGGATAATATTATTGGCAATCCCTCTCGGTCGGTATCCACCAGAAAACAACTAGCAACCGATGCCTTATGGTGCTTGTATAACTCTGTACAGTCAAAAGTCGAACCAAAGAACTTCAAATCTAAAATTACTGAAGATTGCTGGTTTCAAGCTATGCAAGATGAGATTCACGAATTTGTTCGACTTCAAGTATAGGAATTAGTACCTCAACCAGACTATGTCATGATTATTTCTCTCAAGTGGATTTACAAAGGTAAACTTGATGAGTATGGTGATGTTCTGAAGAACAAGGCTAGGTTAGTGGCCAAGGGATATCGACAAGAGGAGGGTATTGACTTCCAGGAATCGTTTCCACCGGTTGCACGTATCGAGGCTATTCGTATCTTCATCGCCAATGCCACAAGTAAATACATGACCATCTATCAAATGGATGTAAAGACAACATTTATGAATGGCGAATTAAAGGAAGAAGTCTATGTTAGTCAACCAGAGGGTTTCGTTGACCCAGACCATCCGACACATGTTTATCGTCTAAAGAAGGCTTTGTACGGTTTAAAGCAAGCTCCTCGGGCGTGGTATGATACCTTGTCACGATTTCTTCTAGACAACAAATTTTCCAAGGGTGCAGTTGATCCGACACTATTCACTCAGAAAATAGGCAAACATATTCTTCTTGTTCAAATATATGTAGATGATATCATTTTTTCCTTGACCGACCCTAAAGCATGTGACATATTTTCTGATGAGTTGAGTTCTAAATTTCAAATGCCAATGATGGGGCAAATGTCTTTTTTCTTAGGTTTACAAGTTTCTCAAAATCCCGGAGGCATTTTTATTAATCAATCAAAATTTTCTCTTGAAATATTAAAGAAATTTAGGATGGATTCGTGTGACCCTGTTGATACACCCATGGTGGATCGACTTAAACTAGATCAGGACCCCTTAGGGATTCCAGTTGATCAGACTTGATTTTGTAGTATGGTCGTCTCCCTAATGTATCTCACTGCCAGCAGACCCGACCTTTTATTCGCTATATGCATGTGTGCTAGGTATCAGGCTTCGCCTACCAAAAAGCACCTTGAAGCACTTAAACGGGTCTTTCGGTACTTAGAGGAACCATTAACTGGAGTCTTTGGTATCCAAAAGACACCGCCATGGCACTAATAGCCTATGCAGATGCAGACCATGCAGGTTGTCAAGACACATGAAGAAGTATGTCAGGAAGTGCTCAATTCCTTAGAGATAAATTAGTCAACTGGTCATCAAAGAAACAGAAGAGCACTGTGATATCAACAACAGAAGTTGAATACATTGCCATGTCTG
>BQNB010049119.1:32500-38565 GCA_026074375.1 Tanacetum coccineum | reverse complement strand
AAGTTTGGATTCATCAGATGTGACTTTTACAAAGAGACAAGTTAGACCTCCTTTAGGAATAACATTCTTTAAATCAACACTATACATATTGTTCTTTCTAGGAACTTTAAGTAAAACTTGACTTTCATCAGTTAACTGAAAGTTTAGAGATAAAAAATACATTCAGTGTCATTAAAGAGAACACTATTCTTTTTGTCACACATTTGTGAGACACTAAAGAGGTTAAACTTTAACTCTCTTACAAAATACACATTCTCAAAATCTAAATTACCAGTTTTAATTGTACTTTTGCCTGTGATTTTCCCTCCTTTAGGGTTTCTTCCAAATGCAACATATCCTCCATCAATCTCTTCATAGTCTGTAAGATAGGACATGTTCCCTGTCATGTGCCTTGAGCATCCACTATCAATCACTCCTTTATCCTCAAAATCCATTTGTGGATTGCCCTGCACATTAGTTAAGATGCACTGTTGTGTTTAGAAACATGGTCTATACCTTAGTCTTTGGTTTCCAAACCCAACAAGCTGAGGCCTTAACAACATTAACATTATTTCCCTTAACAGCATTAACTATTGCTTTTGGCCTAGCAGCATTAACATTTTTATCCTTAACAGTATTAACCCTCTGATTAAAGTTACTATTTTTAAATGCTGTATTCTTATGAATGGGCCTCTTAACAGTTGAATGTGCTATTTTAGAAAGATTTGTCATTGGTCTAGCATTATTCATTATTATTTTTGGGTAAGCAGTATTAACTTGTCTGGCAGTATTAAGTGATACTAGGCCAAACTTTATTAGTACTACTCTTGGAACCATGTTCTTTTTAGGGAAGGGGTGAGTCTTTTTGGCAAAATTTTGATAATTCACCCTTTTAGCATTGTTCCAAACAGGTTTTGTATTTTGAAACTATTTTTGATTCACCTTTTTACAATCTACCTGCAAGTGATCAAAACTTCCACATACAAAACAAGCTTTGTTAAACATCTCAAAGTTACTTCCTAATTTTTGAGACAGCATATCATTTTAGTTTCTTTGATTGACTCTAGGAGTATGAGTGTTTTGCCCAAGTTGTTCAACCTGTTTAGCAGTTTTCCTAGCAGTTTTGTTTGTTTGTTTAGCTTTTACAAAGTTAGCCTGAGGCACATCATCTTCCTCATTATCAGACACCTAATCCTCAATAATTGAAGCACCATTATTATTTCTAACTGCTTTAGGCTTTGCTTCACTGGCCTTAGCTTCATAGTTCAGCTACAATCTTAATAACTATAGGCTCACTTGTAAACTCTTCTAAACCAGAGAATGACAAATCAGGTTTTGGAGGCATGAAGTTTCTTGTATAGGGAGGTAGAACAGCATTATACCCTAAACCTATTTTGCACTTATCAACTATCTGACAGTCTATTAGTTTGCTTAAGTTTTTAGATGAATTCTCAAAATTTTCTACTGTTAGCTGAATTTTATCTTTTTGTTTTTGAGCCAGTTCTAACTTCCTTCTAAGCTCTGTAATGGCTACTTCTCTTAAATGAATCTCACGTTTTAAGACCTTGATATCTTCCTCATAAACAGACTCATTTTTCTTATAAACTAGGTGGAACAACATTATACCCTAAACCTGTTTTATAAGCAATAGCATTTAACTTAGATGTCCTTAAGTCTTTTAACAGTTGTTTATTTTGTTCTTTAAGAATTTTAACATTTTTCAAACAAGATGATGAACAGTTTGAATCATTAGATATCTCAGAGTTAGAACTTGTAGAAGAGTAAGCCATGAGTGCAAAGTTACTTGGACCTTCTTCTGCTTGATCACTCCAATCATAACCAGAACCATCACAAGACACCAAAGCATTAGAAGTAGTTGTCTCCACTGGCACAACCCTTCTTGTGTTCTCTCTATTCTTGTTTTCTTGGTTCCTTGGAGCCCTGCCCTCCCTTGTAAAGTGTCCCCTTTTGTGGCAGTTATAACACTCCACCTTGGACTTATTAAACCTAATGGTCTCATTACCATTAACAGTAAGCTTTCTTCCAGTGTTCTTTAAGAATCTCCTTGTCCTCATTGTTTGCATAGCCATCGGCCACCTCAAGTCCATCTCTTCTAAATCATCAAGATGAATTTGTTACAAGTCCTCATTATCAAGTTGTGGACTATTTGGCTGACTTGCAAAGAAAGCACAGATAACAGCATCACTCAAGTTATCAATTGTTGTTGAGTTAATAGCAGTAGCTTGAGTGCTAACAGTTGTAGCACCATGAGCAGTATTAACTACTCCATTTGTACTGTTGGTGCTGTTTGAGGACACAAAGGCTACGTTTTATGTGTTTGTGTCTGAGCTTAATGTCCCTTTGACCTCTGGTTCCTAGATCTTCAAGTTGTTGTAAAGATCATCCAAGCTTAATGTATCTATTTCAGGCTTGTTCCTCCACACAATGGTATGTGTGTTCCATTCTGGTGACAGACTTCATAAGAACTTCTGATTCACATCTTCTTGTGACATACTTTCACCATGAATCTCCAATTGATTGATAAGCTTTTGAAGCCTATCAAAGGTTTGATCTAACACCTCTGAGCTAGATGCAATAAAATTTTCATACTACTGCTTTAGAAGATTCCTCTGAGTCTTTTTAGTAGCAGCATTCCCTCCAAACCTCTTCTTAACAGCCTGCATCAATGACTTGGCATCTTTGATGGAGTTAAACTTCAATTGATGTTCATTGGGGATGCCCATCAATATAGTGCTTCTTGCCTTCAACTCTAACCTCCTTTGTGCCTTTTCTTCAACAGTTGTAAGAGCAATTATAGTCTCAACACCTTCAACAACTTTTGTTATTAGAGGTGCATTACCATTCTGTATGACTTCCCATAGAGAATAATTAATCATCTAGATGTACTGTTCCATCCTCATCCTCCAAAGCTCATACTCACCTGGTTTGAGCATAGGCACTTTGATTCAGCCACCATATGTACTGAGTCTTGATCCATGTCTTCTTAGCAAAGTTTCTCAAAGCAACAAGCTCTGATACCACTTGTTGATCCCAGTTAACTTCTAATGATCAAATTCTTTAAGCTTTTTAAGGTTTAGTTATGCTAGATAAATCTAACACAACTTAGTTTAAGAAACTTTGTTTGATAATACTAAAGATTATGCGGAATCTAATCTTTAATATAAGAAGAATTCTTCAGTAACACAAAACAATATAATTTCAACAATAAAAGCTCCAATATTATTATTACAAATAATACGAATACTCTCCTAGTATTAGAGTTACAAAACCTTAAAGCTATAAATTATACGACTAAGATACTTAAACAAAATATTTCTAGATAACTTGTGATTAAAATCTATGCCCTACGACCTCCTTTTATACACCAAGGAGTCCTAGTCGATTTACAATATATTACAAAAACTTAGATTATTCTCAAAGATCTATTCTATAAATAACAATCCTTATCCCATAAGTAATCTTGATCTTCAAGCAATCTTTATCTTTTAGAAATTGTAATCTTTTAGCAGTTGTAACTTTGTACCAGCATCATTAACTCTTAACAAGCAGTAGTAACTTATACACCAGCAACATTAACTGTGTACAAGCAGTAGTAACTACTTAGAATATTTTCTTCAATCTTCACCAGCAGTACTAACTTTACTCTAGCAGTACTAACATATACTAGCAGTAGTAACTAGTAGTACTAATATACACTAGCAATACTAAGTTACACTAGCAGTAGTAACTATGAACTAGCAGTACTAACTACTTAGCATATTTTTCATTAGAGTTAATGAACATCACTAAGTTTTACTTAGCAGCAGTAACACAAACCTTAGCAGCAGTAACTTCAAGATCATCATGAAGTCTTTTAATCCCAACAATCCTCCCCTAAACTTGATATTCTTCTTCAAAATCTCAAGTTTCTTCATTGAAAGCTTCATTAATCACCAGGAGGATGCTTCCAAACACTTCATTGATTCTTGAGTTGTTTTGTGATGAGCTTAAGAAGCTGATAACACATTTCATTCCAATGATCAGCTTGCAGCTTCCTATTTAGCATATCTGTGATTGTAGCAGGTGTAAGGGGATATCTCTTTTCTACCAGCATATGAATGTGCACATTTTGCTTCCTCAATGAATGTACTCCACATGAATCATATAGCTTCCAATCCAATACTCTGTAATCCTGTTGATTCCTCCATACTTGATCTTCAACATGTGGATCAAACATTGTCTTTATATCACCCTATAACACTCTCTCATAGCCCTCCTCTGGCCTTGTTGACCCATGCTTAGCTTTTACCAATTTCCATAAGGTTTCCAAATCTTCCCTGTCAAAGCTTTTGAGTATATGACTTAAGACTAAGTACATCTTTGAACTTCCATCAGCCCTGATTATCTGGTAATAGGTTTTCTTCCCTTCTTTATGGATCTTGTAGTTAACAATGCTTGGAGGCTTAGTTGCCAAAGGAATAACATTAATTGCTACTTCCTCTTTATCAGGTTCAACTTCTATTAGTTTTTAAAGCTCTACTGTTTCTTTATCCTCATCCACCTTTTGCTTTTTAATACTTTCTTTTTCCAACTTAGTGCCTGCTCTCTTTGAACTGCTCTCTTGTGCTATCTCTGCTTCAGCTCTTATTTCACTACCTTCCACCAATTCTATATCCTTATCTACAAATGTATTTACCCTGTTCATAACTTTATCAAATAACTTCTGAATATCATCAAAGCTTTTGTTCTTCAATTAACTATGCTTGTATCTAGCCATGTTTTTCAGATAAGTAGACATTGTATTTCTCTTTTGAGCTTTAGTTGGTGGTTTGTTCCTCTCTTATTGAGCTCTCATTGCTGCAAAGTGCTTCTTTCCTGCTTCTAAGAGTTGTACAAACAACTTGGACTTCTCTTTAATACTTAACTTCTCTTGTTCTTCTGCTTGCATTTGTTGAGCCATTTGATAATCAAAATCTATCATTGCTTGCACATTATCCCATGAAACAATGTTGGCTTCTTTAATTTGTTGAGCTTTTTCTTTGGCAAGCCTTTTTTCTTCTTCTTCTTCAGCTTGTAGCTTGAAGATAAGTTTTTCATCAAGCATCAATTGATCTTTCTTTGACAATTTCTTTACAGGTTCTGGTTCAACCATTTTGCCTTTACCTTTATCCTGAACATTGAGTTGTGATGGTTGTTGTGAAGAAACTGTTGGTGTAGATGCTTGAACCTGTTCATGAATAACAAGAACTTTAACCTTAGGTATTGTGCTAGCACCTGTAACTGTTGTAGCAATAGTTGTTGTTGTAATTGTACCATGCTCTGGTTCTTGTAACATAACCTTGTCAGCCTTGGGTTTTGTACTTTTCAAAGATGCAAGTGCTTGAGCTAAAGTAAATTCATCAACACTTAAGTTTACATCTTTTGAAGCAACTTCAGTTTCAACAATCACCTCATCACCATTAAGATCATTTACCCCAAACATGTCTTCACCTCTGTTAACATTGACTAGATAAATGTCTTCATTAGCATCAATATCATCAATCCTCCTCTGTTTAGATGCATCATATTCATCCAAACCTTCATCTTTAGAGAATTCCACTCTTCTAGATAAACCAACCTTGTATAATCTTTTAAGCCCATGAGTTCTTGACCCTCCTTTCTTCTCTAGTCTCTTGACCCTTATTTTTAAACTTGTAATCTCCTGAGCTTGAGAGGTCTTAGTTTTCTCCCGACCAATATGTTGGTGGTGAGTGTGTGTGGGTCGGGGCTGGTGTTGTGGTGGGTGGGGGGTTGGCGGGGGGGTTGGGGGGGGGGGATGTGTGTGGGTGTGGGGGGGTGGGTGGTTGTTCTGGGGGGGGGTGGGGGGGGTGGGTGGGGTGCGTTGGTGGGTTGTGGGTGGGGGGGTTTGGTGTGGGGGTGTTGGGGTGGGGGTGGGGGGTTGGGGTGTGGAGGTTGGGTGGTGGGGTTGGGGTGGGGGGTGGAGGGCTTTTTGGTTGTGTTGGGGGCTGTCGGGGGAGGTAGGGGGGTTGGTTGGTGGTGGTGGTGGTGTGGGGTGGTTGGGGTGGGGGTTGAGTGGGTGGTGTGGT
>BQNB010049119.1:0-27500 GCA_026074375.1 Tanacetum coccineum | reverse complement strand
TATTTAAACTTTTTTTTTTATTTTTACATAATATTTTTTTTTATTTTATTAAATTTAATTTTATTATTTGTTTATATATTATATATTTTTTATTCTAATTATTTTTATTTTTTTATTTCATATTATATTATTTTTAATTAATATTTATTTTTTTATATATATTATTTTATAAATATTATATTTATTATTTATATTATTTTTTTTATATTATTTAAGTATATATTATATTTTTAATTTTTTTTTATTTATTATATTTTTTTTTATTTTTTTTTTTAATTATTTATTTTTTTTATTTTTTAATTTTTTATTATTTTTTTTTATTTAATATTATTATTATTATTTTTTTATATTGATAATTTTTATTTTTTTTTTTTTATATTATATATTTTATGTATTTTATATTTTTTATTATATATTTTTATTTATTAGTTTTTTATTTTTATGTTTAATTTTATTAATTATTTTTTTTTATTATTTATTTATTTATATAATTATTTTATATTTATTTTTTTTTTTTTTAATATTTTTTTTATTGATTGTTTTTTATTTATTTTATTTTATAATTTTTTTTTTTATTTATTATTTTTTTTTATTTTATTTAAATCATTATATTTTTTATTATTATTTTTTATTTATATTTAATTTTATTTATTTTAATATATTTTTATAATTTAAAATATTTTTTTTATTATTAAATTTTTTATTATATTTTTTTAAATTTATATTTTATTTTTATTTTTTAATTATTTTAAACTATTTTTTTTTTTTTTTTATTTATTTTTTATTTTTTAATATTATTATATTTCTTAATATTTTTTACTAATTTTATTTATATTTTATTATTTTTATATCTTTCTTATTTATTATTTTTTTAATTATATTATTTAAATTTTTATATTTAATTTATTATTTTTTATTTATTCGTCTTTAATTTTTTTTTTTTTATTATTTTTTTTTTTTATTAATATTTTATTATATATTATATTTTTATTTTTTTATAATTTTTTATTTTTTTTTATTAATTTAATTTTTATTATTATTTTTTTATTATTTTATTATATTTTTATTATATTATCTTTTATTATTTTATATTTTATAATTATTTTTGATTATTTTATAATTATTTTCTTTTTATTTTTTTCTATTTATATATATTTCTTTTATATATATTTTTTTTTTATTTTTTTATTAGTTTATTTAATTCATATTTAGTTATTTTTTTATTTATGTTTTTTTTATTTTATTTCTTATTGTTATTATTGTAATATTTTTTTTTTTTATTTATTTTTATAATATATTTTTTTTATTTTATAAATATTTTTTTTTTTTTATATTTTTTTTTTTTAATTTAATTTTATATTTTTTATTTTAATATAATTATTCAATATTTTATATAATTTTTTTATATTTTATATTTTTTATTTTTATTTATTATATTTTTAATAAATTATTTTTTTTTATTTTTTAATTATATTATATTATATATTTTTTATTTTTCATCATTTCATTTTTTTTTTTATTTTTTTTTTTATTTTTTTATATATTTATTTTTTATATTTTTTATTTTATTTTTTTTATTATTTTTATTTTTTTTTTTTTATATTTTATATTATTATTTATATTTTTTTTATTTTTTTATATTTTATTTTATTTTTTATTTTGTTTTTTTTTTTTTTTTCAGCCATTGTTTTTTAGATAAGTAGGACATTGTATTTGCTTTTGAGCTTTAGTTGGTGGTTTGTTCCCTATTTTCTTTTGCTTTATTGCTGCAAAGTGTTTCTCTCTGCTTATAAGAGTTGTACAAAAAACTTGGAATTCTCTTTAATACTCAATTCTATTGTTCTCATGCTTGCATTTGTTGAGCCAATTGATAATCAGGTATCTATCATCTGCTTGCCACATTAACCCATGAAAACAATGTTGCTTCTTTTATTTGTTAAGCTTTTTCTTTGTGAAAGCTTTCTTTCGTCTTCTCTTCTTCAGCTTGTGCTTGAAGCAAGTTCTTCATCAAGCATCAATTGATCTTTCTTTGATAATTTCTTCAACGGTTCTGGTTCAACCATTTTGCCTTTACCTTTATCCTGAACATTGAGTTGTGATGGTTGTTGTGAAGAAACTGTTGGTGTAGTTGCTTGCTCCTCTTCATGAATAACAAGCCCTTTAGCCTTAGGTCTTATGCTAGCTGTTGTAATTGTTGTAGCAGCACTTGTTGTTGCAATTGTACCCTGCTCTGGTTCTTGTAACATAACCTTGTCAGCCTTAGGTTTTGTACTTTTTAAAGCTGCAAGTGCTTGAGCTAAAGTAACTTTGTTAACACTTAAGTTCACATCTTTAGAAGTAACTTCAGTTTCAACAACCACCTCATGATCAACTTCAGTTTTAACAATCACCTCATTACCTTCAAGATCATTTACCCCAAACATATCTTTATCACTATGAACATTGACCAGATAAATGTCTTCATTAGCATCAATATCATCAATCCTCCCCTGTTTGGATGCATCCTCCTCACCCAAACCTTCCTCATCAGAGGATTCCACTCTTCTAGATAAACCAACCTTGTATACTCTTTTAAGCCCATGAGTTCTTGACCCTCCTTTCTTCTCTAGTCTCTTAACCCTCCTTTTCAAACTTGTAACCTCCTAAGCTTGAGAGGTCTTAGTTTTCTCCATATCAATACTTATTTTGTTAAGTTGGTACATAATTCCATTAATTCCTTTAGTTTCAGACTATCCTCATCACTTCGAGGTGTGTTAACTCCTGTAAGCAGTGAATCATTAGAAGTTTAAGATACATTCTTAAACCAAGATTGAGCAAAAGTATCCCCCATTGTTTCTTGGCGCGTGGGACAACTACCTGAACTAGTTCCTAAAGAGCTTGGTTCATTAAGTATTGCCTTGGATTGGGTCTTATTGATGTTACATTACCGGCTCTGCATCCAAGCTAGTAGCAGTAGTGGCAGCTCTTTCCAAACTGTCATCCATCTCCTCATTGATAGCCTCATCTGCAACATTGTCTATAGGACCACTAGGCTGAGGTACCTCAATGTCCTTTCTCTTTGGCTTCCTAGGCTTTTATTTCTTTTGAGGCTGAGATGTTGATGGTTGAATAATGGTGGGTGTGTGATGGGGATCAATAGGATTTGCTGAACCTTCACTTTCTTCTTGAGCTTGTACCATCATTATTGGAAATAAGGGTGTTTCTCTTCCAGAAAAGCCTTTCCCTACCCTTCTCATGTTTCCAAAAATCTTCTTAGTGTGAGAGGGTGTAACATAAATCTTTTTATGATTTGACATTCCTTCCAGTTGTTTCTTCCAAAAAACCCACTGTACAAATCTTGGATACATCAAAAATTTACCAGACACATTCTCCAAGTTCTTCACCATATTTTCAAAAATGTATTTTGAAAAGTTGAACTTCTGGTTTGTAGCTAAACAGATAATTGCAAAAGCTATAGTGCTACTAAATTCATTCCATGCGGTAGTCTTAGCACTTAAGCTTTGCAAAATGGTATGAATAAGGAATTTCCATTAAGGAGAAAAGAATGCATTATAGAATGTAAGCTTCTGTGAAAGTTTTTCATACTCTATCCTTGTAAGTTCTTCAAAAATGGTAGCATTTGGCAAGCAATCCGTACCTTCCTCATCATTCAGTTGAAGGTCACGTCTAACAGATGCTTCAGTAACGATTATCTTCTTTCCATCCACTCCCCCCCCCCCCCCCCCCCCCCCCCCCCCCCCCCCCCCCCCCCCCCCCCCCACCCCCCCCTGGGCCCCCCCCACCCCAGTAACTGTATTCCATGACAGTTTTCACCTTTACAGTAGCCCATAATTGTTCAATGCACAAAGTATATATAGCAGGATTGATTGTTAGTGCATATTTAATAGGGTTTGCATTCAGAAAATCAACAATTTGTTCAAACCCTTCACTTTCAACAGGTTTAGACAAAAATGCGGGGGGTGGGGGGGCGAGGGTTGTTTGGCGAGGGGGGGGTGTGTGGGGGGGATGGCGAGGGGGGCGGGGGGGGGGGGGGGGGGTGGTCGTGGGTTGGGGGTGCAGGGGGAGGCCGAGACCAAATTGTGAAGTACTCAGGCAAACTATAGGGATGTCATTATGTTGGGTTTTAATGATGAATGATGAAATTGAGTTAGGGTTTGTGATTAGAGAGTATATGATTGAATGAAATCTATTAAATGAGTGAATGGAACCCTTAATAGAAGTATTTATGAAAATACCCTCAACAGCATTAACGTTCACCAGCAGTAGTAAGTTATGCCTAGCAGTATTAACTTTCAACAGCATCGGTAAGTAACCCAGCAGTAGTAAGTCAGCAGTAAGTTATGCTTAGCAGCATTAACTTACAACCATCAGCAGTAAGTTATGCCTAGCAGCATTAACTTTGAGTCACCAGCATTAATTCCAATTCCATTCCAAACAGCATATCCATTAAAAATAAATGTCCTCTCTTTCTATTTTTAACTCACTTTTTCTCTCAATTCTTTTTCTCACTTGTACACTCTGTCTGTTTTTATTCTCACAGCTCTCTTTCTGTTTTTATTCTCACCAATTCTCTTAATTCTTTTACTCACCAAATCACTGTCTGTTTTTATTTCACACAGCTCTCTTTTTGTTTTTATTCTTACCAATTCTCTTAATTATTTTTCTCATAATTTTCACAATGTTAATTATACCAGCAGTATTAAGTATAACTAACAGTATTAACTCAGTAGTATTAAGTATAACTAGCAGCACTACTTTTAATGACATGAATAACAGTACTAATTCATACAAAACTCTACAAAAACATAAAGTGATAAAAGATTTTAAGGATTTAGCATTCCAATACTAGGAATCAAATATTGAAACCTACTTATATCAAAAGCTTTTGTAAGTAAATCTGTAACATTCTTGTCAGTATGGATTTTAACCATTTGAATCAACTTATTTTCATTGCAATCCCTAATAAAGTGATGTCTAATCTCTATATGCTTTGTTTTTTAATGAAAAACAGGATTTTTAATTATGCAAATAGTACTGTTATTATCAATAAAGATCTTTGTATGCATAAAATTGTACCCATAATCAAGTAGTTGATTCTGGATCCAAAGCACTTGTCCATAGCAACTTGAAGTAGCTACATATTCAGCCTCTATTGTGGAATTAGCAACCACAGTCTGCTTCTTGCACTACCATGAAATCAATCTACACCCAAGGAATTAACAACCTCCTGTTGTGGACTTCCTATCTAAGCTTGCTCCAGCATAATCACTATCAGTGTATGCTACCAAATCAAAGGTGAATCTTTTGGATATCAAAGGCCCAATTTAGGTTGACCTTTTAAGTATCTAAAAATTCTTTTTACAGCATGAAGATGTGATACTTTTAGGTTGACTTAGTATCTTGCACAGGCACACACGGCAAACATAATATCAGGTCTTGAAGAAGTAAGATACATCAATGAACCAATCATTGATCTATATAAATGAACATCCACTTCTTCACCATCTTCATCCTTAAGCAAAAGCTTTTGAGTTTCCATAGGTGTGCTTGCTGTTTTGACATCAGTAAAACCAAATTTCTTCAAAATCTCAGTCACATACTTGTCTTGACTGATAAAAATCCCATCCACCTTCTGCTTTACTTGCAGTCCTAAGAAGAATGTGATTTCACCCATAGAACTCATCTGAAACTTCTTATGCATCATCTTCTCAAACTCATTGCATAATGACTTCTTTGTAGAGCCAAAAATGATATCATCTACATACACTTGAACTAACAGAATATCACCTTTGTTCCTTCTGATAAACAAACTCTTGTCTATCTTTCCTCTCTGAAACCCATTATCCAACAAATAAATTGACAAGGTTTTATACCAAGCTCTAGGAGCTTGATGTAGTCCATAAAGTGCCTTTTCTAATTTGTATACTCTGTTAGGGAAGTTTGGATCTTCAAATCTTGGTGGTTGACAAACATAGACCTCCTCTTTAATCTTACCATAAAGAAAAGCACTCTTGACATCCATCTGGTATACCACAAAGTCTTTAAATGAGGCATAGGCTAAAAATAGCCTAATTGCTTCAATTCTTGCAACAAGGGCAAAGACTTCATCATAGTCAATCTCTTCTTCTTGTGTGTACCCTTGAGCAACCAATCTTGCTTTATTTTTAATCACAATTCCTCTTTCATCCTTTTTATTCCTAAAGACCCATTTAGTGCCTATAGGCCTTTTGCCATTTGGTAAATCCACCAAGGTCTAAACCTTTTGTAATTTAAATTATAGAAGCTCATCCTGCATAGCTTCTATCCAGCTTGGATCCTGCAATGCTTGGATTACCTTCTTGGGTTTTACTTGAGATAAGAAGCAATGATAAAAAGCAAGCAAACAAGCAGTTTTGAAGGTCTTTATGGTTTTTGTTATTTTGTTGAATATACTAACAAAACCCAATGTGCAGGCTCTAAATCTTATGACATCCTAGCTTTTGTGGAGCTAATTGCAAATCTCAATCACATGATCCAGAGAATATCTAATATGAATTCTTGTGCTTTGAGGCATATGCGGACTGAGCTGAGGCATAGGGTGTAGGGCTGTACAGAGGAGCGCAGCATTGAGGTATTATTCGGGAGGTGGGGAAGTGAGGCTAACCGGACTGTGAGTTTGGGGCTCTGCAAGGCACGAGAGACATATTCTATGAGTGTTCTAGGTCAGCAGATCGCGAAGGGGGGGAGTTTTCTCTTTCTAGCTTGGCCTAAACGGGCACGAACGATGCATATTTGGATCATCTGGAAGTTCAATGCTTGTTTTTCCACCAACAGCATTAACTTCATTTGTGCTAGCAGCATTAACATTGTTAATGCTGTTAACATTATCATCCTTCTCTTGATCAATACTTTCATTATCTTTTCTTAGATCTTTATCAACCTTCTTTTCATCATCTCCTGAAGGTTTGAATCCAGCATCAGGAGAACTCTTTGAACTTTAATAGAATGGTGAATCAGCAGTCCACGATGGTAGCAAAATATAATCTTTTCCAGGTATTGTCTACATTCTAGCTTTACATGCATCATCACATGCTTTTGTACTTGCATTACCATTAGACTAATTTCCTACAACAATTGGCTTATAATTCATTAACTTTGGTAGTGCATCAATGTCAAAAAGTCAATTTGGTCTACTTCCTGCAATATTAGGTGTATTCTCACTAAACTGGACATGCAGGTTCTCTTCAACTATCCTAGTTTTATTGTTAAATACTCTAAATGCTTTACTATTGATTGAGTACCTAACAAACAATCCTTCATCAGCCTTACCATCAAATTTGCCTAAGTTATCTATGGTATTGAGAATGGTAATAGGACACCCAAATGGTCTCATAAAACTTAAAGTTGGTGTTCTACCATGAAAAAGTTCATATGGGGTCTTGTTATGAGGCTTAACTACTAACACTCTATTTTACACATAGCAAGCAGTATTAACTACTTCTGTCCAAAAAGTAGTTGGCAACTTAGAATCAGCTAGCATAGTCCTAGCTGCCTCAGTTAGTGTCATATTCCTCCTTTTAGCAACTCCATTTTGTTGAGGAGTTCTAGCTACACTAAATTGTCTCAAAATACCCTTCATCTCACAAAACTGATTCATTTCTCTATTATTGAACTCAGTCCTATTTTTACATCTAATCACCTTAACCTTGTTATCTACTAGATTTTCTATCCCAGTTATAAAGGACTTAAGAATGCCCCTAGTCTCATCCTTAGTAGCTAGAAAGAAAACACATGTAAACCTACTGTAATCATCTATGACCACTAGGCAATACATTTTCTTCATAAGGCTTTTTACAAATATTGGACCAAACAAGTCCATATGCAACAAATGTAAAGGAAGATTGATTGAGTTCTCTGTTTTGGACTTACAATAGGCATTGTGCTGCACTTTCATCAGTTAACTTAAAGTTTGGAGATAAAACAATACATTCAGTGTCATTAAAAAGAACACTATTCTTTTTATCACACATTTGTAAGACACTAAAGAGATTAAACTTTAACTCTCTCACAAAATACACATTTTCAAAATCTAGATTACCAATTTTGATTGTACCTCTGCCTGTGATTTTCCCTCCTTTGGGGTTACCTCCAAAGGCAACATATCCTCCATCAATTTCTTCATAGTTTGTAAGATAGGACATGTTCACTGTCATGTGCCTTGAGCATCCACTATCAATTACTCCTTGATCCTGTAAATCTTGTTGTGGATTGCCCTGCACATAGTCAGTTTCTTTTGGGGGCCCAAGCCATCATTGACTTGGATTTGCCTTGTGCATCAACATAATCAAACTTCTTTAGGGTGATTGATGCACTGTTGTTTTTAGAAACATGGTCTAAAACTTTAGTCTTTGGTTTCCAAACCCAATAAGTTGAGGCCTTTACAGCATTAACCTGGTTTCCCTTAACATCATTAAGTACTACTTTTGGCCTAGCAGCATTAACTACTATTTGTGGCCTAACAGTATTAACATTTTTATACAGTATTAACCCCCTGAATAAAATTACTGTTTTTAAATGTTGTATTGTTGTTAATGGGCCTTCTAACAGTTGAATGTGCTTTATTAAAAACATTTGTCATTGGTCTTGCACTATTCACTGTTGTTCTTGGTTGAGCAATATTAACTGGTCTAGCAGTAGTAAGTGATACTAGGCTTGATCTCATTAATACTGCTTTTGGAACCATGTTCCTTTTAGGACTGGGATGAGTCATTCTAGAAACATTATGGTGATTCACCCTTTGAGTATAGTTCCACACTGGCTTTACCATCTTTTTATTATTAAACTGTATCTGATGGTTATTACAATCATACTGTAGGTGATCAAAACTTCCACACACATAGCAAGTTTTGTTAATCATCTCAAAATTACTCCCTAGTCTTTGAGACATCATATTATTCCAGTTTCTTTGGTTTCCTCTAGGACTACGTGTGTTCAGCCTATTTTGATTACCTTGTTTAACAGTTTTTTTCCTAGGAGATTTTACTTGCTCTTTAGATTTAACAAACTCTATTTTAGCAAAACTAGGTTTAACAGTTTTCTTTTCAATCTTAGCATGAGGCACATCATCTTCCTCACTATTAGACACCCGATCCTCAATAATTGGAGCACCATTATTCTTCCTAACTGCATTAGACTTTGCTTCACTGACCTTAGCTTCACAGTTCTCAACTATGGGCTTCTTAACTATAGGTTCACTAACTATAGGCTCATTCACAAACTCTTCTAGACCAGAGAATGAAAAATCATGTTTTGGAGGCATAAAGTTTCCTGTATAGGGAGGTGGAATAGCATTATACCCTAAACATGTTTTGTACTTATCAACTATCTGACAGTCTATTAGTTTGCTTAAGCTATTAGATGAATTCTCAAAATTTTCTACTGTTAGCTGAATTTCAACTTTTTGTTTTTGAATCTCAGGTTTTAAGACCTTGATATCTTCCTCATAAATAGACTTATTTTTCTTATACACTAGAAGTCTTGCTTCTACATACTCTAAACCTGTTTTGTAATTAATAGCATTTATCTTAGATGTCCTTAAATCTTTTAACAGTTGTTCATTTTGTTCTTTAATAATTTTAATATTTTCCAAACAAGATGATGAACAGTTTGAATCAGTAGATACCTCAGAGTTAGAACTTGTAGAAGAGTAAGCCATAAGTGCAAAGTTAGTTGGACCTTCTTCTGCTTGATCACTCCAATCATAATCACCAAGACCATCATATGAGATCAAAGCATTGGAAGTAGTTGTCTCCACTGGCACACTTCTTTTTGTGCTTTCCCTGTTCTTGTTTTCTTGGTTCCTTGTAGCCCTGCACTCCCTTGCAAAGTGTCCTCTTTTGTGACAGTTGTAACACTCCACCTTAGACTTATCACACCTAATGGTCTCAGTACCATTCACAGAAAACTTCCTACCAGTGTTCTTCAAGAATATCCTTGCCCTCATTGTTAGCATAGCCATCTGCCACCTTAAATCCATCTCTTCTAAATCATCAGGATGAATTTGTTGCAAGTCCTCATTGTTAAGTTGTGGACTATTTGGTTGACTTGCAAAGAAAGCACAGATGACAGCATCACTCAAGTTATCAATTGTTGTGATGTATACAACAGCTTAGCTTGGATAGTGCTAGCAGTTTTCTGCACCTATGAGTAGTATTAATGCTAATGTGTATTCTGGTGTTGTTTCGAGACACAAAATGGCTACGTTTTGTTTGTTTTCTAAGGGTGTGCTTGAGTTGTTGTCCTTTGACCTCTGGTTCATAGATCTTTAGGTTGTTGTAAAGATCATCCAAATTTAATGTATCTATCTCAGGCTTGTTCCTTCACACAATGGTATGTGTGTTCCATTCTAGTGACAGACTTCTTAAGAACTTCTGATTCACATCTTCTTGTGAGATAGTTTCACCATGAATTTCTAACTGACTGATAAGCTTTTGAAGTCTATCAAAGGTTTGATCTAACACCTCTGAGCTAGATGCAGTAAAATTTTCATACTGCTGCTTTAGAAGATTCCTTTGAGTCTTTTTAGTAGCAGCATTCCCTCCAAACCTCTTCTCAATAGCCTGCATTAATGACCTGGCATCTTTGATGGAGTTAAACTTTAATTGATGTTCATTACGGATTCTCATCAATAAAGTGCTTCTTGCCTTCAATTCTAACCTACTTTGTGCATTTTCTTCAGCAGTTGTAGGAGGTATTACTTTCTCAACACCTTCTACCAGTGTTGTTTTTGGTGCAGTGTTTCCATTCTTTATTACCTCCCATAGAGCATAGTCAACCATTTGGATATACTGTTCTATCCTCATCCTCCAAAGCTCATACTCACCTGGTTTAAGCATAGGCACTTTTGATGCATCCACCATATGTACTGAGTCTTGATCTATGTCTTCTTAGCAAAGTTTCTCAAAGCAACAAGCTCTGATACCACTTGTTGATCCTACTTCAACGGATCTTGAATTCCTTAGCTTGTGTAATGTTTAGTTATGCACGATTAAATATCCTACACAACTATGATAGAAACCTTGTTTGATAATACTAAAAGATTATGCGGACATCCTAATCTTTGTTTAAGTAGAATTCTTCAATGAAACAGTAATATAACGAACACACAGTATTAACAGCAAAAGCTTCATCTATATTCATACGAATACTCTAACTATATTTAGGGTTACAAAACCTTGAAGCTATAACAACTCTATGAATGACTCATTTTGATACATAGAATTCTATACCCTAGGATCTCCTTTTATACACCAATGAGTCCTAACTAGCTTACAATATTTTCCTAAGTTATCATGATCTTTTAAACAAATAACTTATACGTATCTTTTACAAAAATATATGATACACATCTAAAAGCAATCTTTATCTTTTCTCTGAGCAGTCTTTATCCTTTCAGCAGTTGTAATCTTTCAGCAGTTGTAACTTTTATACCAGCAACATTAACTTTCAACACCAACAGTAGTAACTTTTATACCAGCAGCACTAACTGTGTACAAGCAGCATTAACTACTTAGAAAGTTTTCTTCAATCTTCACCAGCAGTACTAAGTTACACTAGCAGTACTAACTTTACTCTAGCAGTACTAACTTTACTCTAGCAGTACTAACATTACTAGCAGTAGTAATATACACTAGCAGTAGTAACTTACACTAGCAGTAGTAACTAGCAGTACTAACTACTTAGCATATTTTTCATTAAGATTACTAACATCACTAATTTATGCTTAGCATCAGTAACACAAACCTTAGCATTCTTAACTTCCACTAGCAATAGTAACTTTCAAACAGCATCAAGAGGATTTTATGTCACACCCCGCCAAGGAGAAAGAAACACGAGGCGATAACTTCATGGATATCATCACAACACAATGGTGTCAACAATAGAGAATCACTACATGCATAACTAAATATAAAAGACACGATGTGTTATGACAATACCGAAAACAAAAGAACGGCATCTTGTATTATTAAAAAAGGGGCCTCATCAATACAAGGGCAATGTATCACAAACCTATTAAAAAAACATTCAAGAATTCATGCAAACAATTATGAAATAAAATCAAATGAGAACTTCTAATGCCATCCTAATGGGGTCTTTAGCCACTTTTATTAACTTCACACCTTCATAACGCTCACCTAAAAATGATGCTTAGAACGTCAACACAATGGTTGGTGAGAGTCATAGGTTTTACGACACCAATACAAGATTTAAATCAATTATTGTGATTGTAAGAAAAAAACAAAACATGGCAGGACAAATAAGCTGGCTATTATACATGCTAGCATTCATGCAACCAACAATCACCATTGGGACGTAACGTATCCCCTGATCCAAACCACAAAAATATAGTCATGGAGAGGAATGCTATCCCCAATCCTAGACCCTTGGTACCGTATCCACACAGGTTCATACCCACACAAAGTAGGCGAAACCTCTTACCCACAAAGTAGGCGAAGACCAATGCAACATCATACAACATGCTAGCTACATAAACATCATAATAGCTACTTAAAAGTCCACGAGTAACTTAAACCATATAATCACAACAATCAAAACATTTCAAAACATATTTTGCATCATTTCCATCCCAAGAAAACATAGTAAAATGGGACTATGAAACTCACCTGATGCTCAGCTTACTTGACAAGATCTTGCACACAATCTAATCATAACAAAACACAAGTTACACTCAGTTAGACGAATGCCAAGCCAATGTAATAATAACATGATGGACCTCTAAACCTAACACTAAGTTTATGATCCTTTATATGCATCTCCCAAATCATTTTCATACTCTATATAGTCTTAACCATTAACTTTCAACTTTTCAGTTTCTGGCAGAAATTTGTAGTTACTTTATGACAACAAATAAAATACGAAAACACCTAATTGATGGTTTTTTTTATTCCCTAGATCCCCAATGAGTTGTGAGCTACTGTGATTTAAAAAAAAATATTAAGTGGAACTATTTTATAAAAATTCATCTTTACAAAATACTCAGATTCAGATCTAAACGCACACCAGAAAGTTTGACGTCCTTAAAAATACCTAGAAAATGTTTTATCGCTAGCCCTTCGAACTGGAGTTAATAGACACCTTAAATATGACCCATGATTTTTTTTGGATTATACCCAAATTTTGATTTTATGTGGGGGTTTTCTCATGACATTAGACCAAGTCTGACCCGAATTTACTGTTTTGACAACTTTTCTTGCAAAAATTATTTGACTAACTTTCCGACCTCAAAACCTTTCGGGGCCGGAGTTTTTGGAAACTAGACTTTCTGAACTTATCAATAGACATAAGATTCATAAAGAAAAACGTTACCATCATTGAGATATCCATCGAACAACATGAACTAAAATTCTGCTCAAACATAATTCTTATTTTAACACGATCCAACCTTAACCGTTAACATCAACATGATCCTAATTAAACCATAAACTCTTCTAATTAAGTTTAACATCATTAATTTATAGATTTTATGAAACCCTAATTTATCCATTACTTTATTGTTACATGAATTAAAAAAAATTAAAACAATAAGAGTTTATGAACATACCTAAAACTTTCGATTAGTTAACACAATTCACCACTTTGATCTTGAATAAAAAAAAATATTTTTTTTCTTTCTTCTTGGTCTCCAGCCGATCAACAAAGAAAAGGAAGAGATGAGTTTTTGGTATTTATAAGATTTACAAAAAGGTTTAAGATAATTACCTATTTAGAGTTCTAATTATACTATGATTGTGTTTTCTTTTTTTTTCTCCTCTTACAACCGATCCAAACACCCCCCTTAAAATATATATTTTTTATTTTTTTATATAATTTCACAATTTATATATATATATATATATGTGTGTGTGTGTGTGTGTGTGTGTGTGTGTGTGTAATTTATATATATTTTTTTTTAATAAAAACTTTATTTATTACATATTCAACCCTTAATTTTGACATTTTTATAAAAACCCTTTATTCTACCTTTTAAACCTCTTAAATTAAAACTAGATTGAATGACCATATATAAATTTCATTTCTCTAAACTAAACTTTTAAATTTTACTAACTACTAACACTTTAAGATATAAATACGTATACATATACATATAAATACGTACACATATAGAATTATACCATCATTTTCATTGTCACTAAAATGTGACCAAAATGAAATGCCCATAACAGCCATAAATTCAATCAAAATGAGACGATCACTCTCACAGATTGATAACCAACTCACATAGAATGATAAACACCTAATTATCGAGCACACATGATGTTCAAATCAATCTAAACCGTTTGACTACCTGCTCAAGGCACTGTTGTCACTGTAATCCCTCCTCCTTAGGGAAATATCGTCCCTGAGGGAGATTTAAACGTAATAGGTTGAACATCATCATTAAAAAAATAATCGGGAATACTTAGCTTCATATGGTCCTCACATTTCACACTGAAACTTAGGCCCACTTTGAATCTCATTACTTTCACGATCGGAATACCAACTGCTTACAACATGTCGACTTACACATACGGGTTACAAATAGCAGTATAATAACTCTAAGCAAAAATAACCATCCAACTACATGAACATCGCCCGTCATTAAGGAAACTCGTCAAAACCTTAAGTTATGTAACAACATCATTCATAACTAACCCGAAACTCATTAAAAACAAGAAACTGGTCTTGGAACTAAGTTATGAGTTGTTACAAAGCTCATATTTTTAAAGCATCGGCTGACTTCTGGTTATTCCAAAATTTATCATTAACCAGCCACTCAGAACATTCAAGCGGTGCATAAAGCTCTACCAGTAACCCTATGTTACCAACTTTAATTAGTTACTTCCAACAATAGCTTGCTCAACGAGCAATGTGGATACGTAGTTCTTTATGAAATCCTCATGATATCGCTCTGAAGTTTCCAATGATTAACCATACGGAATCTACTACGGCTTCAAAACTTTATAACCTCTACGACTCGTAATCTCAAACAGTTCTTCAACAAATCGAAGAGTTTTGTCATACCTTAATTTCTTCTAAATGCACATTCAGATTTGCATCCGTCCAATACTATTTTAAATTTGAAACACATTAAATATACTACTAAATTATTAAGACAATCTTAATCAATAGGCCATAGGACAGATCCCTTTAATGATCTCAAATGATCCCACATATCTTGGTGCTAACATTTCTTTCTTTCCAAAATGCACTCATCTTTCCAAGACGATACTTCCAACATCACTTTATCACCAACTTCAACTCTAAATGTTAACGCAATATTTACACATATCTCTTTTGGCAAATCATCTAGCGTCTTTGGAGCTTTTTTTTTTAATCAATATCACCTTATTTGTTGTCTCTTGTACCAATTCTGATCCAATCGACCGAATTTATCCAATTTCAGCCCAAAGAACATGTGACCTACACTTCCTTCCATACAACGCTTTAAATAGAGCACATCAAACACCTGATTGATAATTATTATTATAGAAAACTCAGTTAAGGGTAGATGAGTATCCCTATTATCACAAAAAAAAGAAAAAAAATCAATCACGCACGCTCTCAACATATCCTTCAAAGTCCTGAATGTCACGCCTCATTTGGCAGTACGTTTAGGATGATAATGTAGTACGCATGTTTTAGACAGTTTTCTCAATGCCTTCTCAATGGTTACAAAGCCGTGAAGTAATATTTCCACCACTGATTGAGATGATCGCCCACATGCACTGTCATACCTTGATTACTATCTCATTTGTTTAAAGTCTTGCCAATTCCCCATTTTTTAATATCTTCACATACCTTACCTGTAATGGACAATACCTTATTCAGTATATCGACTTTTACACTATCATATCATACCCACTACTTGATCTTGGCAACCTTGTAATAAAGTCCATAGTTATTATATCCTACTTCCACTCGGGTATCTTGTTGTTACATAAATCGGAGGTCTTTGATGTTTCAAGCTTCACCTGTAAACAAGTCTAACACAATTGCTAAAATAAGGTTAGCAATAATCCTTCTTCATACATGGCCACCATACATATCTCTAAGGTCATAGTACGTCTTATCTGTTCCCGGATGTACCAAATACCTTGATGCATGAGCCTCGTCTATAATTAATGTCCTTACATCATCTATTAATGGAACCCATATAAACTTCATACATCCATCTTCCTTCCTTTCCATTAGTTGGTCCAAGCCACGCAGCATTTCTGCTATCGCGTTCTCTACCTTGCCTCTTTTCATGAGTACACAACCTAATCCTTGATTTAACGCGTTGCAGTAAACTACAAACTCTTTGGATCCATCAGGCAATGACAATATTGGTGCATCACATAAATTGTCCTTCAACGTCTGAAAAGGTTCCTCTTGTTCCTTGGCCCACTCATACTTTCGAATCTTCTGCGTCAGTGAAGCAACGAGTTTAACAACCTTAGAAGAATTCGCGATGAAACGTCGAGAGTAACCTACTAATCCTAAGAATGATCATATCTCAGATGGCGTCTTAGGTACTTTTTAATTCTTTATTGCTTCTATCTTACTAGAGTCTACGTAAATATCATTGCACGTGTCTAAGAAAACGCACTTCTTGTAGCCAGAATTCATACTTGGAAAACTAGGCAAACAACTTTTCCTTCTTCTTGAACAACACAGGTGCTCCCCACAGAGTGACTTGATAAAATAAAACGTATATCAAACGAATCCTAAGGGTTACGAACTATCGAATAGGGTAGCAAACAAATATCGAATCAAAGGCTAGAAAACATCTAAGGGATTTCACGTATGGAAATAGATGCGGATCAAATGTCATAAGAATCCTTAAAAGGAAGGATAAAATATATGTACCGATAGAAAAAGTAAACGAAAGAACCAACAAGCGTACCACGACAAAATAAACACATAACGAATAACAATACGTATCAAGATTGATAAATGAAAAGATAGGATTCTTATACCAATAACCGACTTTACTCGAAAGAACCAACTAAATAATATTTTTATAAAAACTCAATTTAAAGAAATTCGTTTTAATTATAAAAAATCATCTTAAATATAATCTTTATAAAAATTCATTTTAATCATGGTTGTCATAAAATCCAGAGACTGTGTGTCGCATCTTACCCATATAAATTACTTTAAACATCCTTTTTATAATTATAAAATTGATCAAAAACAAGCATAAAAATATTATTCATATCTTATTCATAAATATTATCAAAAAAATAGTTTTGTCCATCAATCAATTATCATATCGTTTCAAAATCTATTGGAAACATAGTTTCTAAAAAATAAAAATAAAGAGACATTTCCATAAAAGTGTTGTATTCATAAAATCATTTCAAAATAGTTTTCCCCAAACACCATCAAGATATACTTCAAAAGGTTTTCATAATTCGACATTAATATAAAATATGTTACTCAAACAAGGACATCGTAATACCAAAAGAGATTGTAAAATACCGTAAAGACTCTAAGAAAATTTTATTGTTTGAAAGCGAAAGAAAATACCATGAACCATATAGTTAGAATAACAGTGAAGCGAACATGCTCAAGAGAATTTTATACAAAGACATTACGAACCAAAAGAAGAACGTAAAGACTAATCTGTACTTGCGATAAAAAGAAAAAAAACCATAGAAAACGTCGGTACTAACATGTCGCAACATGTTACGAAACCAAAGGATATATATATAAAGAACAGAGTAATGATATGCACTAATATTTTAGGAGTAATTAGTGCTTAAAAGAAAATTTTGATAAATCAATGGAGAGTAATCAATACAACGAAAGAACCAATGGAATGTACCGATATCCAAAGAAGCAGATCCGAACAACCAATATTCATCAAGACGCCGAATAGAAAGGTTAGATCATCCATACCGTCATGGTACAAACAAGGGATGCTAAAATGAGGGTTATATATCCGAGCGAATAATCAAGCAGACGAACAAACTCAATAATCGTAATAATAGCATTAACGGATATCCGGGGTATCCACAAGCGATAGATAGGAGGGAAACTTACTAACTTCATAACTATTCATAATACAACCACACATAATATAACATCTTACACTACCAACTTAATAAGCAAACATCGATCAATGCAATCATGGTCACAAGTCCACGTGTGTGATGCCTTTATAATTATGTTGGCCACCATAATTTTAATTGCATCCTTTCACACGTATACTTACTTCCAAGAGTACACATCTTAATAATAACACACATATATGCACATATACCACATCGCACATCCTAAACAACTCTAATGTAACACAGAAAGGATGCTCCATCAAAGAAATACTTACTTATATAAAGATAAAATCAAAACGACATAAAGGAACGAAAGTCTCGCAGCCCCTCCAAAATACGAAATATCCGAAAGAAATAATCAATAGCATCGTGACGAGATAAATGACGGAATAAACTTATGCCGGGCCTCGATTGGGTTTGACTTTGCCTTCGCAAGAGTCACCCGACTTCGCGGGTCCATGCTAACTACGAACATTCGACAAGCGATCAACTACCCTATCTCCTTTAGTTTCATAAGAGGTTCCTTCCCAACTGGCTCCTCTTTTGGATCTCTATAGCGCTTAAGTCCAATTAGGAAAATGATTCCCCAATGAAACTTCTTACGAGTGGGGAAAAATATAGCTAAAATACTAAGGAAGTAATACATATCATATCAGATAATGGTAGACAAAATAACTAAATAAAAGTTAGACAAAATAAGATAACAAAAGCTATATAATTAGGGGAAAGTATAATAGTTATAATACTAAACACTTAGGCCCTAATATGCATCTATATGAAGGACTCCTAGGTTATAGTCTAGGCTCAACCACCTACTTCTCTATAACCAATGGCTCTGATACCAATCTGTCACACCCCGCCAAGGCGGAAACACGAGGCGTAACATCATGGATATCATCACAACACAATGGTGTCAACAATAGAGGATCACTAATTTCATAAATGATTATAAAAGACACAATGTGTCATGACAATACCGAAAAACAACAAAAGAATCCGCACGGCGTCTTGCATTAATGACAAGGGAATCATCAATACAAAGACCATGAATCGCAAACCTAATACAACCAAATGAGCATCCAATAATTCATGCAAACACATACGAAAAAAAAACTTCAATGAATCTTCCAATGCCATCCTAAGGTCTCTCTAGCCACTTTTATTAACTTAACATCTTCATGACGCTCACCTGAAAATGATGCTTAAAAACGTCAACATAAAGTTGGTGAGAGACATAGGTTTAAGACACGAATTAAAGATTATCCAATCATTTCTGTGATAAAAGAAAACACTGCATGACAATAAATGAGCTATCATATAGGCTAACATGCAAAACAACAAACCAATCACACTTGGGTAGGAACGTTACCCCCGATCCACAACAATCCAAGAGGGGCAGGCGTGCCCTCGACCCAAGTCATGACTCCACTTGATCACATCACAACACATCAAAAGGGGCAGGAACGTGCCCACGATCCAAGCCAACCCGGCTCCAATTGACCACATCACAATACATTTAGCACATACACATAATAGCCACGTAAAGTCCATGCATTTTAGACAACCAATTATCACAGTAATCAAATCATTTCAACATTTCAAACCATTTGCATCATTTTCACCCTAATAAAATCATAAGAAAAGAGGGGCTATGAAACTCACCTGAATGCTCAAGCAAATTCCAATTCCTTTGCACAAAACTAAACAATCAAAACAACACGTGTTACACGCTACTAAGCCAAAAGCTTAAGCACATGCAACAATCATATGATGGATGTCTAAGGGTTTTATTAACCACCATGGGTCACCCGGACACCATGCCCAAACTTAACCACTTCAATATCATATTACAATATACAACTTCATTTTAACTAAAACTGCAGAATTTTAGCATGACTTTACGCACCTAAAAACCTTACCAAAAGACCCTCATAATTCATACCAAAAATCACACATATTCCCTTATATGTCTACTAGCTACCATGTGATTCCCAATCATTAGTTATATATGTAACTTCCTCAAATAAAATCAAACTTCAAAACTGTCCCAATTCGGACCTGATCGCACACCAAAAAGTATGACCCTAAAAACCATACTTAGACAACTAATTAGAATATTTCCTTTTGGAGGATTTTTAAAAAACACATGGAACTTAACTTCTGTTAAAGGGCTAAGTCTAATTCGAATTTTAAGTTAGGGTTTCACCTTGACCTAAATCTGACCTGAAAACACAGTTTTGACAACGAATCTTGCATCCATTATTTGACTGACCTCCACTTACTTTTAATTCATGAAACCAATTGGGTTGGAAAGTAGATTCTCTGTAGTTAATTTTAGGCTCAAGAAAATTATTAAAGGCTATCCGTATGACTGAGTTATGACTCTCGCAAGGTGACCTAAAATTCTGACCAGATTCCAGTTACGAATTTAACATGATAAACCCTAACTATTCACCTCTAATTCCTCATTAAACTTTAAAAATAATTTCCAATGATAAAAACCCATTAATTACATCATCAATTACAGATTATTAAAACCCTAATGACCCATCAATGATTATTACATGATCAAAGGATTAATAACTAACAAGGATTAGTGATCTATACCTTAAACCTTTAATTCTTGCAACACAAATTCACCAACTCATGTAATCTTTAACCTAGCTTCTTGAATCGATTTTTCTTGGGTATTGGGTGCTGAAGTAGGTCGAAATTAGGGAGAGGAGAGGGAATAAGGGCCAGGTTTTTATTATAAATGCATTATTAGCCTAATCCTAATCTAACTAGAAGTTGTTTTCAACTCAAACTTTTTTTTCCTTTTTTTTGTGAAATTCGTTTTTTTTTCAATTAATGTATAAAAAGGTATTTATTTTATTTTTTATTTTATTTATTTATTATATATATATATATATATATATATATATTTAAATTTATTATTTCATTTTTACTTACATTGTCTTAGTTTTATAAAAACCTATGCTAGTTTGATTAACCTTTTTTCTTAAACGCTAATTACTAAATTTCTAAATATAACTTTCATTTCACCCAAACCATTTCTATTTTTAGAAAGTTGCTACAAACTTCAATTTCACTCACATGCTTCTTTCCACTAAACTGACACTTCTTATTAACGTTAACTCTTAAAAACTAAAGAATTGAAGTAGCAATGCATGTACACGGCCTTTCATTCTCCATTATCACCAACATGGTGAACAAATGGAATTACTTAACATCCAAACTCATATTGAACACAAATAAGATAATCATTTACTCTAAATGACCTCATGCACAAAAAGTAACCCTCTTCAACATACATATAGAACACATAGCACGCAAGAAACATACAAAATAGACACTTGGCCATTTCTAAAGCTATAAACTAACCTGCTCAAATCACGGTTGTCACACATGTAACACGTTTATATTTTATTGTGTAGTTTTGTGCTAGGAAATTTAGGAAGCTGCATTGAGCATCAAGTGAGTTACATAGTCCCTCTTTTTACATTGTTTTTAAATTGGGATGGAAATGATGCAAATGGTTTTGAAATGTTTTAATTGCTGTGTTTATGTGGTTTAATTTGATGCATGGACATTTATGTGGCTATTATATGATATGTGCTAAGTGTTTATGTGTTGTTGGAATCTCGTGAGGGTAATCGGTTCCTACTCCATGCTGTTTGTGATTTGGTATTCAGAGGGTATCGTTGCCTAGCCCATACTGTGTGATTCCGATCGGAGGGTAAAGTTTCTACCCATTACTGTGTGATTCCGATCGGAGGGTACCCATGTCAGTGTGATATTTTGGTGTGACTTGGATCGTGGGACACGTTCCATCCTGATTATGGTTATTTTGTATGTATGCATGTTAGCCTGTATAATAGCTAGCTTAACTGTCCTGCCATATTTTTTTAATCACAGTAATTGATTGAAAGTTTAAATTATGTGTCGTAAACCTATGACTCTCACCAACCGTTGTGTTGACGTTTTAAGCATCATTTTCAGGTAAGCATCTTGAGGATCTTAAGATTAAGAGAAGTGGCTAGAGAGACCATAAGCTGCTTGCGGAGTTTAATCTCCTAGTTTATTTCATGCATGATTGAATATTGATTGTTGTTGATTTGAAACGCTTAGGTTTATTTTGGATGTTTTACATGTCTTGGTATTGACGTGAACCTCCTTTGCTTCAATACAAGACGCTAGTTATCTTTTATGTTTGTTTGGGTATTTTCATGACACTTTGTGTCTATACTTTGTTTACTTTATGCATTGTAGTTCTCTATATAGACGCCATTGTGTTATGTTGATATCCATTCTCGTTACGCCTCGCGTTTCTGCCTTGGCGGGGTGTGACAGATTGGTATCAGAGCTAGATTATAGAGAAGTAGGTGGTTGAGCCTAGACTATAACCTAGGATTCCTTCATATAGCTGCATAATAGGATCTATATGTTTAGCTATCTAGGCATTTATTTTTCTTGCTTTTCTCTGTGTTTTATTTCGACCTACGAGCTACTCGATATCAAAAGATTCATAAAAGGAGCCAATTGTGGAGGAGCCTCTTGACGGACCGAAGGAGGAAGGGTAGTTGAAGAGTCGGAGAAGGAGGTCGACTTAGATCTCCTGTCGGATGCTCGTAGTAGGCATAGACCCGCACAGTCGGGTGACTCTTGTGATAGAAAAGTCAAACCCAAGCGAGGCCCAGCATAAATTTATCCTGGCTTTTACCTAGACACGTTGCTATCGATAACTTCTTTCGGATATTACGTATTTTTTGGCACTTCGAGACCTTCGTTTTCTTTCTGTCGTTTTCGATTTTATCTTTATAAATATTGTTTTGATGGAGCATCGTTTCTGTGTTATTTTGGAGTGGTTTAAGATGTGCAATGTGGTATATGTGCATATATGTGTGTTATCATTGAGATGTGTAGTCTTGGAAGCAAGTACACGTGTGAAAGGATGCACTTATAATTATGGGTGGCCAACATAATTATAAAGGCATCACACACGTAGACTTGTGACCATGATTGCATTGATCGGTGTTTGCTTGTTAGTTGGTAGTGTAAGATGTTATATTATGTGCGATTGTATTATAAATAGTTTCATAGTTGGTAAGTTTCCCTCTTATCTATCGTTTGCAAATACATCGGACCTCTTATTTCTACTATTATGATTATTGGGTTTGTTCGTTTGCTTGAGTATTCGTTCAGATATCTAACTCTTAGTTTAGCATTCCTTATTCGTACCATGTCAGTACGAATGTTCTATCTTTCCCATTCAGCGTCTTGATATATATTGGTTGTTCGGATTTGTTTCTTTTGGCTATTGGTATGTTTCATTGGTTATTTCCTTGCATTGATTATTTGTACAAATATCTAATTTTTCTTTCAAGCACTATTTGTTCGTAACATGTTAGTGCGGATATTTACTCCCTTCATTTGCACATCCTTGGATTTCGTAACATGTTTGTAACATGTTAGTACCAATGCTTCTCTATGTTTGTTCTTTTGATCGTTATTACGGATGAGTCTTTACGTTCTTCATTTGGTCTGTAATGTCTTTGCATGAATTTCTCGTGTACGTGTTCGTTTGACTATTATTCTGAATATATGGTTCCTTGTACTCTTTTTCGCCTTCAAACAATAGATTCGTGTTAGAGTCCTTACGGTACTTTGCAATCCCTTTTGATATCACGATGTCCTTTGTTTGAGCTACTCATTTTATAATGATGACGAACTATGAAAAATCCTTTTGAAGTATATCTTGATGGTGTTTGGATAAAACTATGTTTACAATGATTTTTATGAAAACAATGTGATATCGGTTGACTTTCAAGACTATGTTTAAAATGATTTATACGAGTAAGATATGATACACTTTTATATAACTATCTCTTGATTTTTTTTATGAAAACCATGTTTAAAATGAGTTTTATAAAGATTATATTTAAGATGATTTTTTATATTTATAATGATTTTTTTATTTAAAACGATTTTTTTATTATTTTAAAATGGTTTTATGGAAAACTAGAATTGAGGGTTGAATAGTTTTACCGATTTAAATTTGCTTTTCAAAAGTTAGTTTGAACTTTATGTGAAATTGACGGTATTGATGTTTGGATAATGCAATAAGTAAATATAGAATGAAAGTAAATGTAAAAGAGAATAAGAAAAGATAGAACAGAGACATAAGCGTTTATAGTTGTTCGGCTACAAGGACACCTTCCTTGCCCTACTCCACTCCCCGAGTCACCTACTCGAGAGTTCGTAAACACTAGTCACCAATCCCCTTCAATCGGCGCAGAAGCCTCACAACATCGCTTACACCTTTTAACGGTATAAAGCTAAATACCGGATTCTAATAACGGTAGAATCAACCCAATGCAATCACACTTCTTTTTACAAGGATGATGTATGCTACTACAACTACTAAATGACGTGCAAGAATCAACAAGGTGATCATGATGAGATGATGGAGATGCGAATCAAGGTTGCTTGAGCTTGATCGTCTTGTATGCTATTTCAGCAATTTCTTCTACAAAGAGAATTACCTACAAATGATATATGCAACTAACTAGTATTGAAAAGAAGAGAATGATCAGATTGCTAGAGATATTAGAATGAGAATGGGTAAGTAAAACATGAGAAATGGCTTGGTATTTATAGGCCTAAAGCTGCACTGTAGCACGATTCCGCCGGTTCCACCTGCGGGATGGAACTGGCCGTTATAAGCCAATGGAACTGGCTGTTCTGTAGCACGAATCCTCCAATTCTAGGAATTGGCTAATGTAGGCTAATGGAACCGGCATTCTGACTCATGTCCTGTAGCACGATTCTACCGGTTATGGGAACCGTACAGTGTAATAGATGGAACCTGCTATGTAAAACACAATCCGAAATTTTGATTGCCAAATCTTGAAAGATTATATGTAATCTTGGTAGATTTCCCTAAGATATGAAAGGATGATTATGTCATCAATGATGCAAATAAGAAATGAAAAAAATACATGTGTAAATGGTTAGTTTTAAGTGATAAATGATTAAACGATTACTTGTAACGATTTATGTTTTGTTATCGACAAAACACGAGAAGATCGTAAGATAGAAATAAACGTTTTTTACTGGTTTATTTGTATTAACAATCTTCCCCTTTTTGTTGATGACAAAACATAAGATTCTTGCAAGTAAAAATTTAAAGCGAGAAGTATTAAATCATAGACTGTTTACTTCCGTTCTCCCCATTTTTTGTCGAAACAAAAAGATTAGGTATGTAAGACATATGGTATAATCGTGAGTCGATCCGAGGCAAGTCGAATACCATAATGAGAGTTGATTCGGATAGAATCAAGATGCAATGATCCCCCTTGACGGAGGCATCCTCTGTAAGAGAGGGAATCATCAAAAGAGATGTAATGCTACAAAACAAATATGTAACAACCGGCAATTTTTGGAATTTTAAATGACTATTTTACCCTTTGACTTTTCAGGTCCGACTTGACTTTTTGACTTTTGACCTTTAATTGTCACATAAAAACGATTACCGCGTAACCGGTAATTTTTCGGAACATCGTTAAATAACAAATCATAATTATTATTACATATATCTCATTTACAAATTTAGTTTTGAATTTGACTTGAAAACGAGGAGTTAGATGTTATTCCTAAGTTGATTTATCAAAAATGACCCGCTAAATCATGTTTTCACGACTCGGACTCTAAAGCAATTTGATGTAAAATGACATTCCGGACAACTTTTTAGTTTTGCCCGAGACCCGAAAACAAGCAGAAAATGACTGAAATACCCTCGCAAAATTTTAGAAACGAGAACAACGCCTACAGACACGAAAATAATTAAATTATATTTAATTATCATTTTTTATTAAATAAAAATATTTAATAAATTGTTTATCATTTTATTCAGAAACGTTTGTTGAAAACGCGAATATATAAATTAAAGTTTTATTTTACGGACAAAGCTTGCCCGTGATACCCGATGGCTACACCAATAAATAATAAACATTAAAATAAATTTTATAAAACATTTAGGATTTCCCCTCATTTATACCAAACCCTAGCCTCCCTTTTCTCCCCATATTATTATTCGGCCACCTCCCACCTCCGGCCAATCTCCGGCCAGATTCCGGCCACTACACCAGCCGGCCACCATCCTCGGGCTCCCCCTTATGTAGCTGACGCACACCCCACCACGCCATCCCCACCTTCGCAACCATCTCGTTCACATTTTATTAAAACTTTGCAATATATATATGAAAACATTTAGGGTTTCCCCTCATTTATACCAAACCCTAGCCTCCCTTTTCTCCCATATTATTGTCCGGCCACCTCCCACCTCCGGCCAATCTCCGACCAGATTCCGGCCACTACACCAGCCGGCCACCATCCTCGGGCTCCCCCCAATGTAGCTGACGTACACCCCACCACGCCATCCCCACATTCGCAACCATCTCGTCACCCCGATGCCACCGCACCTCCACCTTCGCCACCACGTATGCTACCACAACCGCACCTCCACACCACCTTCATCACCATGCCAAACCACCACAGCCACGCACCACCATCACCTCGATCTACACCACCGCCGCACCATCGTTTCCATCAACCGACGCCACCATCACCTACTCCCACCACAGCCAACACCCCACCACCACCTCCACCCAGCCACCACGACCCAAGGGTGCGTTTGGTATTAAAAACGACCCAAGGGTGCGTTTGGGTTAGCCGAACGCCACAAGGGTGCGTTTGGTTTTACAAACGACCCATAAGGGCGCGTTTGGTTTTAAAAATCGTATAGGGGTGTTTGTTTCTTTGTATTAACAGCATAGGGGTGTTTGGATCTGGGTTCATTAGCTTTAGGGTGCGTTTGGTTGGCTGCGAAACAGCAAGGAGTGCGTTTGGTTTCATAGAAACACACATGGGGTGCGTTTGGTTGTTAATTTAACAGCAATGGGCGTGTTTGGGTGAGCAGGAAACCGTAAAGGGTGTGTTTGGGTGAGCAAGAAACCGTAAAGGGTGTGTTTGGGTGAGCAGAAAACCGTAAAGGGTGTGTTTGGGTGAGCAGGAAACCATAAAGGGTGTGTTTGGTTTGACAGAAACACCACGAGGGTGTGTTTGGTTGGCTGCGAAACAGCCGTTAGGGTGCGTTTGGGTTAATAAAAAAATCAACTAACAAAAATGTTACAATATTTAATAATAAATTTGGATCTAAAAGGTGGTTTAATTGGTTAAATAAAAGTTTTATTTATTATTTTTGTTTTTGTGTTTTGTAGCCATCAGAATGTGTTTGGTTTTACTTATGTTATTTATTAGTTGGTCTCGTTTAGATATAAATTGAAACGTGGATATTTTGTAACACGGGTAGTTTGGAAAGTGGAAAACATTAGATTTTATAAATATGGGAAACGTTGTGTA